>MCJB01046125.1:47333-102095 GCA_002018475.1 Nicotiana obtusifolia
CCCCCCCCCCCCCCCTCTTAGGATCATTTCTCCTTGAATGAGGGTTAAAGCCCGCCACAGTTACTCAACATGACTTAGTCTTCATTCACACAGCAAGGGTTCCAAAATTTGGCTAACTCCCTAAATTTCTAAAAATTTCGGTAGTGTTTCCTATGTATATAGACCTATCCACTTATCAGAGAGCCACAGAAACCAACCAAAGAAACTTATCCACATGCCATACAGGCTGCCATAAGTATGCATATCACTAAAACACACCATTTCTCACCATTTCATACCATTTCATTGTTATTAACTTACATAACTGCTCTAAGCCGTGGAGGCACATAAACATGAGCATAAAACATAATACTCAAAAGAAAAGCATTTCCAACAGTCTTTAAATACCATTAACTAGTTCTACAAACAAGTTAGGATTTCTCCTCTTCATATCTTCTTCGACTTCCTAAGTTGCTTCTTCCACATGTTGTTCCGCTGTAACACCTACACCAGTGCAACTTCCTTGGTTCTCAGTTTTCGAACTTGTTTATCAAGGATACCAATAGGAACCTCTTCATAGGCCAAACCTTCATTAATTTCAACATTCTCCATAGGGACAATGAGTGAGGATCCCCAATCACTTGTTTCAATAAGGATACATGAACCACGGGATGCATGGAGGACAACTCTTGAGGTACTTGAAGATTGTAGGCTACTTGGCCAATTTTCTTCAAGATTTTATATGTCCTAATGTAAATAGGACTCAATATTCCTTTCTTCAAATCACATAACGTCTTTGTGGGGAAACGAAATATCTTTAGAAACACCCATTCATTTTCCTCAAACTCCAAATCTCCACGTCAAACATCCGAATAGGACTTTTGGCAACCTTCAGTCTTCTTCAACCCTTCCTTGATGATTTTGACTTTCGTCGTAGATTAATGTACGAGGTATGGCTCCATCAACTCTGCTACACCATCTTTAGACCATCCAGTGGGAGATCTACATATCCTGCCATATATGGCACCACACAGTGCGATAACAACTCAATACACGATAAAATTCTCAAACACGGCTTTCATTTGCACTATGCACCTCGAAACATGTTACTATAGCCACTCCTTTCCATAATCATGATTCAGTGTACTAATATAAATCATTATGAACGATATATAGCTTCCCCTATCAGATCCGAACTTCTATATTGAAGAGACAACATAAAATATGGTTTTAACATGTCACTGAGTCACAAAAACATTGCATGTACCTATAACCTCTTACATATAACCTCTTGGTAATTGAGTTCTACGATAATTTCCTTGAATCAAGCTACAACCTTAGGTTAGTCCTTTTAACTTTCTTCGCCAAATCCTCAACAAAGGACCTTACTTAATGAGTTTCTTATAGGACCTTTGGTTTGAAATAAATAACATCTACTAGCTTGTGCATATACCCTCGTATCATTAACCCTTAGCACTTTTCCCAACTACGCATGTCTCCATTACGATTTTCCAACATCATAACTACATGGTATCACTCTTGTTTGGTTGAACTTAAGTAGCTTTACTATGGCCCTTCCTTCCCCACTTAGGGTGAATGTTCCAGATTTCGACATAGGTCTTGAACTTATCAACTTGTGGGACATATGTTTCATATCTCTAGACCTCTTGTATATGATCGACTATTAGGGAGGTTTAAGTTTCCATGGCCTCATAAGTGCTCAATTTCCTTTTCAATATAAAATAAGTTTGGGTCCCAAATTCATCATGTCCATATCTATTAGGAGCGTAACACAGCTTTGTAAATTTCTGGGACCCTTATAACATTAATGGTGCAAGGATCATCTCATTTCGAGGTAAATTGACTCTTCTTATACTCAAGGGAACATCTTATGACATATACTTGGATGTTCTTGTTTTTCCTTAGACCAATCATTGCCAACAAGGCACATATGGGTATAAAGAACTTATCATTATCTCTTTCATAACTTCTTTTCTCCGGAGAGAGACCCATACTATCATTATTGCCCTCTAGGTCATTCCTTTCATATATTACATGCCTAAGTAACTCATTTTCTGTTACATCTTAGGATCATATACATGGTTCTCACATTATTCATATGTACTAGTTGACCCTAGGTCTTGTTTGTCATGTCAGTATCTCTTTGGTAATCACTTCTAACATTTTTCTCATATATAGTATGCTCAAGGTACCATAAACTTATCCCGTATGTCCATACCATTCATTAAACCTGCTACATGTGGCACTTCCTTAATATTTATGCCTTTCTCTATGTGTCGTGCCATGCCAAAATATTTCTTGGAGTTGACTAAACAGCACATGAGTTAGAAAACAATCTTATAGTCAAGCTGTATCGCATGATCTAGAGTGTTGAAGAAGGGTAACATTCCTAAAATGTCCATGTAGCCTCCTAACTATAGATGTGGTTGACAACACACCGATAAAAAGAACTCCACTAGACATGGCTCTGAGACATCCTAGGACACTTTAAAACCTTAGGCTCTGACATCAAGCTTGTTACGCCCTGATCTTGGGGAGCTGGACCAGCACTCCACCAAGTTACCCCATCAAGCAAGACTACTTAGTGCCTACTAATCAACCTTACCCATGAACATTTTGAGAAGAAATGACAAGAGATATACACGAGAAGATAAAATGTACGACACCAACTTACATTACTTTAGGATCTTCATTTGCAATTACCTAAAACATTACAAGTTCATAGTTTAAAAGTGGAACATCCGGCAAATACAACAACATTTATAGTTTGTTTTCCCCAATCGAACACCACCCACATCATGTCTACGGAGCCTCTAAACAACATGAGTATGATATGGAAGTGTCGGTGACAAGTCCCAGCTATACCTCAAAACAATGTGTAAGGATCAATATAATACGAGAGCCTCGATTCAGAATAGGACGCACCACAAATCAGCTGAAGGAAGATCTTCTCCAATCAAGAGCCTATATCTCCTGCTTGAGTATCACATGTATCCATTAAAGATGTTGTGTCCCCAAAAAAGGGACGTTAGTACATGTGGAACAAACAAACAATGTATAAAAAGTAAGGTAGCTCAACGAGAGGTAAATCAGATACATCAAGAAGCTATGAAACAAACCATAGGATCATATGCCAAGCCTTATTACACATAAATAATTATGCACTTCTCCCTTTTTGTTTTTTAGAACAAGTGAGATACATGAGCTATATTATGGGATACAACCGGTATAATATAAACGTACACTATGTACCAACCAAGGATAATGAAAATGGCACCTATTATTCGTGCTGGCTATGCGTCTCACCAGTCCGTCCATAGCCCTACTTTACTATGCACCTATGCGTTTCACAGACAGCCCATAGGGCTTACCTAATTCTTGTACTGATTACATGCCCCACCAGTCCGTCCATAGCCAACCTTTACTAAGCACCTATGCATTTCAAAGACCGTCTATACGGCTCATCTATGCTATGCACCTATGCGTTTCAAAGACCGTCCACAGGGCTCGTCTATTCTATGCACCTATGCATTTCAAAGACCGTCCATAGCGCTCACCTAATTCTTGTACTGACTATGCGCCCTACTAGTCTGTCCATAGTCAACCGTTACTGGGCACCTAAGCGTTTCACAAACTGTCCATACGGTTCATAACACATTATTATGCACATGACCATATGTAAGCTCAAAGAGACATGAATAACATTACATTTAGGATAGTAAGTTCCCGGATTGTTGGAGCACTTCATGTTCATGCTCATAATGCGGAAACACAACTTAATACATTAGCACATGTATGGAGAATCAATGAGTAGGTTACAATGGCGCATGGACCCAATTCCTTTTCTTTAAGGTTCATCATCATTTAGCATAGGACATCTCTCTTTCATCTTTTTTATGTACTCGTTTGTCATCTTAAGGTCATTAGCTAAGTTCATGATTCTCGGAGACTTAACATCAAAGTCGTTTGCATTTCGTTATTTTAGAAGCATATATACTTTGATTGAAACCATTGGAATGCCTTAATTTCAGCGTCATGCTTATTTGTAAACTTGAATCTCTACGACATTGCCATGGGTCGTATAAAACCTTAAAGTTTTTAAACATTTAGGTATCATTTCTACAACCACACGAGTAATAAGAGCTTATGAAACTCAAAATTTATCTAAAAAGAGGGAGCATAGGGATTGTACTTGAAGCATGGATTGGACTCATAAGCAGTTAAGAAATCAATCGTACTTGAATTATTTTCCAGTGATGAGTATAGAGATGACAATTGAATCATGACTTGAGTATGTAGACATTATATAAGTCATCGTTTGAGGCAATTTAACATCCTAAAAATAGAAAGTTGAACAAAACCATGCTTGGGGGTTCATGGAATCCGAATCTACGGAAGGAGTTTAGCCAACATACCTCGATTAAGCTTTTCTTAGAATCACTATTGCGTTCCGCTGCTCTTAGCAATTCAATCTATATTAACATAGTTCAATTTAACCATTATTAGAAGAAAATCTCATGATATAGATCTTTTAAGCATTTCGCCAAATACAAATCATGCGAATTCAACTACAAGGTTTTACAACGGAATTCCTCCACCCCATAACCCATTCCAAAGCAAATAATAAATCTACAATATTCCTACCACACCCAATAACCTTCATCGGCACATGCATGCCCATCCTTTATTGGCACATGCATGCCCATCCTAAATTGCCTTCCTCTCTCTAAAACATCAGGTTACACCTTCTAAAATGATCCTCTAAGGCCTTATATCAAAATAGAGTCGAATTAGGAAATTTCTAAAAATAACCCCCCAATGTCAAATCCTCGATGCATTCCGCGGTCAGCGGAATGACCACAAAATGGTCTTCAAAAATCTGGGTTGGTTTTAGTCAGGTTCGCGGACAATGAGACTGTCACGAATCAAAACCCAACTGTCTTAATGGTGCCTAACACACTTTCTAGGCAAGACGAATATAACAATAAAGAACCAGAATAATGGAATTTACTGAAATAAAATATGTTTGAAACCTCAATATAAAAAATTAATGATAATACATGATAAATCCCCCAAAACTAATAAATATAGAGTCATAAGCTCAAATACGGAGATACAAGTATGAAATGACCAAGTACAATACTGTCTGCAATAAAGACAACAAAATATAAGAAAAATGATGCCAAAACTGCAGTCAAGAATGCGGTTCTACCTCGTCTCTTAATGATCCGCTCTGCTACAAGCCTCAGCTACTAAAGGCTGGGTCCGACACCTGGGTCTGCACATATAAGTGCAGAGTGTAGCATGAGTACAATCGATCCAAAATACTCAGCAAGTATTAACTAACCTCGGTAAGATAAAAGAAGCAAGAATATAGGTGATACTTGCTATAACCTGTATAGTTTCATCAATTCAAAGTACATAACAGTAAAGTGATCAAGTCATAAAGCAAAAAACGAACCATTTGTATGTGCACAATTACGCCAGTTCTCTACTCCGTCAATGATACAACATATAAAGACGATATGCAAATAAATCAAGTAATTAACCACGAAAATTGCAAGTAAAAATGAAATGCAAAATCCAAAGCAAACACTGGCCAGATTTTCCTCAATATTTCCATATTCGTACCAAACCACTGATCAGTTTCCTCAAATCCCTGTGTACACCATCAAGAGAGAACCATAAGATGGTGACCCTAGGGGGATGGATCCATATACACATGCAGCACGGCCAATTCAACGTGCTATTAGCCCAGCGTGGTCACAAGATCAATATCGTAATCTGCCTGGCATGGTCATAGGCATAACAACACAATCCGCCCGACGTGGTCACATGCATAATAACACAATCCGCTCGGCATGGTCACATGCATAACCACACAATCCGCCCGGCGTGTTCATAGGCATCCAATCCAATTCATATCACACAGAAGAAAATATACAAGAATACATGTAAATGATGAATGAATATCAAATTTAATTGCTCCTGGATTGGTATAATGACATGCTAAAGTGTAGGCATGTGCAAAGTATGCTATCATAGCTCAAATCGACAATTTCATCATAGAAATAGCAATTATCAAGTTCATTTAGGGAATTAGCCTCTATGTAACCTCAAACATGGCTCAAATAGTTCAGATTAAGGTTACAAATATGAGAAACATCATATCTTAAAGCTTAACAATCAATTCTTGGCATATCATAGCTTAAACATACCTTGAATATGGATCAATACCCCGATGCTCTCATATGGGCCCAAACCCCACATATGCGCACCCATAGCACATAGCTATCATAAATAATTCAGGAAACTATTGCCTCAACCAAGTTTAGGTAAGATACTAGCCTCAAGCAAGTCAAATCACTCCTCTAACAAGCCCTTCCCGCGCGTATCAATCTCCGGATGACTCGAATCTAGCAAAAATAACTTAATACCATCAATAATAGCCATAGGAGACTATTCCAAATGATAAAGCTAAAGTCTTGAATCAATTATGCAAAGTCAACCCAAAAAGTCAACCTCGGTCTCGAACCCCAAACCCTGAAACCCGACAAAATTTACAAATTCCGAGCACCCATTCAAATACGAGTCCAACCATACTAATTCGCCTATCTAGTGCAGTGGCTTGGAAGCAAGCCCAGTTCCATCCACAATCGACCCTTAAATCCTCAAATCTCACTCTCCGATAACATAGTCCAAAATCCCCAAATCCCACCTCAGATTCATAAAAATTAGGTGTAATAATCAATGGGTAATCATTATATAGCACCAAGAGTGAGTAAAAGTCACTTACCTATTCAATTATGGTGAAAAGAACTCCAAATATCGCCCTAGACCAAGCTCCAAAATCCCAAAAAAAAAACAAGAAGAAAAGACCAAACCCTCAATTTATAATCCTGCCTAGCAATTCTACATCTTCTATCCAATAGGTCGCACCTGCGAAAAAACCATCGCAGGTGCGGAAATGCATTAAACCCCCGACCATGCGCACCAGCGGTCCATAATACACACATAGCGGACCGGTTCTATGGTTGCAACCCCACTCCTTTGCATCCACTCAAGCAAATTCGATCAAACTCCACTTCTGTGGAACATTCCTCGCAGAAGCGCATCCGCTTTTGCAGTATTCCACGCGCATCTGCGATCTCACCCCAGCCTAGCCAACCTCGCACCTGTGTGACCAAGGCCACACCATCGGCTCCCTATCTGTGGCCATACCCACCACAGATGCGGAAACACCAGAAGCCAGAATCCCTTCAACAATGCGTCAAGTCAAAAAATGATTAGTTAACCATCGGAAACATCCCCGAGGCCCCCTCCGTCCAAACATGCAAACAAGTCCTGAAACACAATACGAACTTACTCGAAGTCTTAAATCCCATCAAACAACATCAAAACCACGAATCATACCTCAATTCAAGCCTAATGAAACTAATGAACTTCCAACTTCTAAAACTCATGCAAACTATACCAAATCAACTCTTAACGACCTCAAATTTTGCATTCAAGTCCTAAATGACATAACAGACCTATTCCAACTCCCAGAACCAATGGAACCCTATCTCAACAAAGTCAACACTCGGTCAAACCTCTCAACCTTCCAAAACTTTAACTATCCAACTTTTTCCAAAAAGCATCAAACCAACCTGTAGACCTCCAAATCAATATCCAGAAAAAAGTCGAAGTACAAAATCACCATACAAAGCTATCAGAACCATCAAAACTCCATTCCGGAGTCGTCTACACAAAAGTCAAACTCCGTCCAACCCCTTCAACTTAAGCCTCCAACCTTGAGACTTAGTGTTCCAATTCACTCTGAAACCTTCCCAAAACCAATCCCAAACACCCCCGCAAGTCACATAACCACAAATGAACATAGGAGAAGAAATAAATAGGGGAACAGGGCTACCATACACTAAATGACTGGTCGGGTCGTTACATTCTCCCCCTCTTAAACAAACGTTCATCCTCAAATAGGTCTAGAATAATACCACGAGTCTCAAATAGGTGTGGATATCTGCTTCATCTCTCGCTCGGTCTCCCAAGTAGCCTTCTCGACTAACTAACCTCTCCAACGAACTTTAACTGATCCAATTTTCTTCGACCTTAACTTTCAAACTTGCCTGTCCAAAATAGCCACCTGCTCCGCATCATAAGTCAAATCCACATCTAGATGTACTGTGCGAAGTCCAAAATATGTTACCGGTCACCAAAATGCTTCCGGAGCATAGAAACATCAAACACTGGGTGAACACCTGATAGATTAGGTGGCAGTGTAAGTCTGTAAGTCACTTCTTCCACTCTCTCAAGCACCTCAAAAGGACCAATATACCGAGGGCTCGACTTGCCCTTTTTTCCGAACATCATCACACCTTTCATGGGCGAAACTCTGAGCAAAACCTTCTCACCCACCATATATGCAACATCATGAACCTTCCTATCAACATAACTCTTCTTCCTGGAGTGTTATGTACGAAGCCGCTCCTAGATCACCCTCACCTACTCTAAGGCATCATCGACTAACTCAGTGTCCAACAACTTAGCCTCCCCTGACTCAAACCAACCAACCGGAGAACAACGTCTCCTCCTATATAAGGCATCATATGGAGCCATGTGGATACTCGACTGGAAGCTTTTGTTGTAGGCGAACTTTGCTAACGGAAGAAACTGATCCCATGAACCTCCAAATTACATAACATAGGCTTGTAACATCTCCTCAAAGATATGAACAATGCGCTCAGACTGCACGTTCGTCTGAGAATGGAATGTTATACTCAAGTCAACCTGTGTGCCCAACTCTTGCTGCAGTGCTCTCTAAAACTACAATGTGAAATGCATGCCTCGATCCGAGATAATAGACACGGGCACACCATAAAGGCTAACAATCTCACGAAGATAAATCTGAGCCAACCACTCTGAAGAATAGGTAGTCATCACCAAAATGAAGTGTGCGGACTTAGTCAACCGGTCCACAATAACTCAAACTGCATCATATTTCTTCAAGGTCCATGGTAAGCCCACCACAAAATCCATAATGGTGTGCTCCCACTTCTACTCTGGTATCTCCAATCTTTGAATCAACCCTTCTATATGAATACGTAGAACCAGGATCAAACAATATTGGTGCATCCTTGTTGCACACAGAAACAATACATGTAATTGCTACATTAGAAGTGACGACCTTGGTCCTCCCCGGGAACGCATATCATCTAGCCTTATCTCCACTAGACTAAGCTCCCCCTCTGGGATGACCACATCCTTGATGACCTCTACCCTGAGCTTGTTGAGTGGGTGGTGTAGTAACTGGTGCAGGAATTATAGTCTGAACTCCCTACTGCACTGGACCCCTATGAAGACGGGGCCATTATTTCCTAACATGCCCCAACTCTCCACACTCTAACCAACCTCTGACTAGAAATGATTGCGGGGCTTGAGTCAGACCTCGTGAATAGAATAACCACTTGAAGAACCTGGTACTGATGGACATTGAATAAATGGAGCATGATGAGAACTCTGTGCTAGAAGTGCACTAAATAAAGACTGCATAGAAGCTCCTTGACCCACATTCCAGTCTGGGATGCATTTCTGCTCGATGGAGTCTGTCGCTTGTGTAAAAATTTGAATTAGGCCTGGTTCATTGGCCCAATATCAAGAGTCCAGTTCTTTCTCCCCTCTCATTTTTAGACGATAAATCTGGTTATTTATTCAGTGTATATGTTTGACACTAACGTTATTATTGAATAAGTTTGATATTTTTGATTTAGAAACATAGGCAAATCCAGACTTGTAGGTAAAAGATAAATCATAAGTTTTATTTTAGTTACACTAACGGTTAATCATTGATAATATTTAAATTAATTGTTTTCAACATAAAAAATAGTTTACTTCTGTTTATTGCTAACAATTTTCAGCGAGTTTCAAGCCTTTAGCAGATTCAAAAAATGAAAACCAATTCTCTCTTTGGAAAAACATCGAATGGTCCATGTAAAATACAAGCATTGTTTGCAAAGGAGAATAAAAGCAATCACACTTAGCCGTTTGCAGGAAACAAAAAATGAGCTTGAGATCTAAGGTATCTCAACAAAGTAAGGTAAAATCATTTTCAACCAAGGTATATCTTAGTGGTCCCTAAATTCATTTAGTTATAAATCTTAGAAAAAAAATGTCATTCTTTCCAAAGGGAAACACTTCACCTTTTCAAGACAATGAGTTTTCAAACAAACTTAGATGTTTTTACATAAATCTTACTTAGTAACTTTAGCCACTAATTAACCAGAATATAGACATTCCTTTCCCCGAACCTAGCCTAAGTTTAAGAAGCTACCTTAGGTAGATTTTGAGTGATGCCTAGCACCTTCCCCTTAAAATAACTAGAAACCTTACCCAAATCCCACCGGTTAGTAGACCATTAGGATAATAAACTTACACATACATTGGTACTATAATATAACTTAAATATTAGGTGGCGACTCTCTTTTATCAACATCAGAAGAACCACTAGTTGAATCTTATTTTGACCTGTGAAAAATAGGGTGCAACAGTACTTTCCTCATGCTATTTGGTATTTATTGCCTTTAAAGTTGATGCCTTGACTGGTATTTCTGGAAAGCATGCTAATTTTCCTCTTAATGTGGTGGAGTTGAATTTATTGAGCTGTTTTTCTTTTGCTATTATTATACTATTACTATTGTTGTTGGCTGTTGAAATGTGTATTGGACTTTTTCAAGCTCATCACTGCTTTTAGCCCGAGGTTAGGCTTGCTACTTATCGAGTACGTGGGGTCGGTTGAACTCATACTACACTATACACTTCATATGCAGATCTATGTATCATTGATTGTGGTAGCTGCTAGTGAGCCAGATCCGGACTATTAAGAGATTTTGAGGCAGCACCGTGGTTCCGTTCGCAGGTTTTGGAGTCCCCCCTCTATTTATGTTATTACTGCTCATTCTTTCAGACAATATTGTATCTTGTTCAAATTTTGTATTTAATACTCAATAGAGATCATGTACTCGGTTACACCACATTTTGGGATGGTTGTCAGTTGTGTCGCTATATTGACTTCTGTTATTTATATTATTTTGCATTTGAGAACATTTAATACTTTTATTTAGTTTATTTATGCACATTGATTGTTGGTTTGCCTAGCAAGCGGTGGTAGGAGCCACCACGACTCCATTAGGATTTTGGGTCGTGATAGAACATGGCCCTTAAGAAGCATTCATCATAAATATAGCCAGGAAGCTCGCAAATGCGACCAGCAAGCTCACATATGCGAGCCAATGTCGCAAATGTGGACTCCCCTTCGCAAAAGTGGATGTCACAATTGCGATACCAGCTTCTCAAATGCAAATCTAGCCTTCCCAGCCAATAATTGCAAATACGAACAACATTCCGCAATTGCAGACCTTTGCAAGTGCAAGTTGACCATCGCAAATGCGAGGTCTGCAGCACCAAAAAATCCTCCACTTTCAAAAATTAATCCAATACTCATCTGAAACTCACCTGAGACCATCGGGCCCTGCACCAAACATTCACACAAGTATATAAACCAAATACAAACTCGCTTGTAGGCTCAAAAAATCAAATAATATCTATAACCAAGAACCAAACACCAAAACACATCATGCAAGACTTCAAGTTCATGAACTCCAAATATTCACAACCTAACATCTGATTCATACCAAACCAACCCGAAATGAATCCAAACATTGCACATAATTTCTAAATGATAAAACCAATCTATTCCAAGTCTCAGAACAACAATCTGAACTCAAAAACCTCAAAGTCAACTCACGGTCAAACTTATGAACGTTACACACCTTCAAATTGCCAACTTTTGGCAAATATAGCTAAATCATTCTAAGAACCTCCAAACACATATCTGGACATACGCCTAAGTCAAAAATCACCGTACGAACTTATTGGAGCCATAAAAACATGAATCCTGGATTGTTGACACAAAAGTCAAACCTTGGTTAACTCTTACAACGTAAGCTTCCAACAACGAAACAAAGTGTTCCAATTCACTCTACGATCATCACAGGACCAAACCGATCACCCCTAAGTCACAAAACAACAACCAAGCAAACAAGAAGCATCAAATGGGAAAATGGGTCTCAAACTACACAAAACGACCGGCCGGGCCATTACATTCTTCCCCTCTTAAATAAATGTTCGTCCTCGAACGAGTTTATAGTCATACCTACAATGCTAAAAAGATGAGGATATCTACTCCGCATATCATGCTCGGTCTCCCAAGTCACCTCCTCGATTAGTTGACCTCTCCATTGAACTTTCACTGATGCAATATCTTTTGACCTCAACTTCCTAACATGCCTATCCAAAATGGCCACAGGCTCCTCATAAGCTAGATTCTCATCCAACTACACTGAGCTGAAATCCAACACATGTGACTGATCTTCTTGATACTTCCGAAGCATGGAAACATGAAACTCCGAGTGAACTCCTAACAAGTTGGGTAGCAAAGCAAGCATGTAAGCCACCTCACCGACTCTCTCTAAAACCTCTAATGGACCAATGTACCGAGGACTCAACTTTCCCTTCTTACCAAACCTCATCACGCTCCTCATAGGCGAAACTCTAAGTAGAACCTTCTAACCCACCATGAATGCCACATTACGACCCTTCCTATTAGTATAATTCTTCTTCCTAGACTGAGCGTTGTGAAGCCTCTCCTGAATTAACTTGACTTACTCCAAATCATCTCGAACCAAATTTGAGCCTAATAATCTAGTCTCTCCGGGCTCAAACCAACCAACCGGAGAACAATATCGCCTCCTATATAAAGCCTCATAAGCATCTATCTGGATACTAGACTGGTAGGTGTTGTCGTAGGCAAACTCTGCTACAGGTAGAAACTAGTCCTATGGACCTCCAAAATCAATCGTGTATGCCCATATCCTTCAAGATCTGACTAGTCCGCTCGGACTGCCCGTCCATTTGAGGGTGAAATGCAGTACTCAACTAAATTTGCATCCCAAAACATGCTGGACCACCCTCCAAAAGTGAAAAGTAAACTGAGTTCCATGCTGGAATGATAGAAATAGGTGCACTATGCAGGTGAACAATCTCCCTAATGTAGATCCTAACAACCAGCTCCGAAGTGTAGGGAGCATGACAGGAATGAAATGCGCCGACTTGGTCAACTGATTCACAATTTCCCAAATGGCATCAAACTTCACAAAGTCCGTGGAAACCCTACCACAAAGTCTATTGTAATGTGCTCCCACTTCTACTCTGGTATATCAATGTTATGAAGCAATCCACCCGATTTGTGATGCTCACACTTGACCTACTAGCAATTCAAACACCTAGAAACTTACCAAACAATGTCCTTCTTCATCCTCCTCCACCAATAATGTTGCTTCAAGTCACGATACATCTTCGTAGCACCTGGATAAATAAAATATTGTGAACTATGAGCCTCCTCAAGAATCAACTCCCTCAAGCCATCGACATTAGGTACACAAACTCGACTCTGAAGTCCCAATTCTCCATCATCACCAATAGTAATCTCTTATGCATCAACGTGCTGCATTGTGTCCTTAAGCACAAGAAAGTGGGGATTGTCATACTAGCGAGCCTTGATGCGCTCAAACATGGACGGCCATGAAACAACACAATCAAGGACTCTGCTCGGCTCCAAAATATCTAAACTCACCAATCTGTTGGCCAATGTCTGAACATCCATAGCTAAAGGAACTTCCCCAACTAGAATGAATGATAAACTCCTTATGCTCTCTGCCTTCCTATACAAAGCGTCTGCAACTACATTGGCCTTTCCCAAATGATAGAGAATAGTGATATCAAAATCCTTCAACAACTCCAACCATCTTCGCTGCCTCAAATTCAAATCTTTCTGTTTAAATAGATGCTGAAGACTTTGTGATCCATATACACCTCACAAAACACGTCATATAAGTAATACCTCCAAACTGTGAGCGCGTGCACAATAGCTGCCAACTCCAAATCATGGACCGGATAGTTCTTCTCATGGGGCTTCACCCTACCGTCCTACATCAAAAGACACCCAGGACCAACATGCGAAGCATCGTAAAAAGTTATATACATCCTCGATCCTAAGGGCAATACCAAAACTGGAGATTCTAAAAGCTCTACTCACACTCATTCAACCATCTAAACAAGGCATCCTTCTGAGTTAATCTAGTCAATTGAGCTGCTATAGATGAACCCTTCCACGAACCGACGATAGTAACCAGCCAGACCTAAGAAACTACTGATTTTTGTAGTGTAGAAGGTCTAGGCCAACTCTGAATTGCCTGAATATTTTTCGGATCCACCTTGATCCCATCAACTAGGTACCGTGTGGCCCAGGAATGCCACAAAATCTAACCAAAACTTGCACCTGAAAACTTATCATACAACTTCTTCTCCCTTAATATTTGAAGCACCATCCTCAAATGTTGCTCGTTCTCCCTCCTACTATTGGAATATACCAAGATATCATGAATGAACATAATAACAAAGGAATTCAAATAAGGCTAGAATATATTGTTCATCAAATGCATGAAAGCTAATGGGGAAAGAACTTATAATGCCCATAATGGATCATAAAAGCCATCTTAGGAATGTCCAGAGCCTTGATCTTCAGCTGATGATAACACGATCTCAAGTCAATTTTGGAGAACATACTAGCACCCTAAAGGTGATCGAATAAATCACCAATACGCGGTAGTGGGCACTTGTTCAAAATGGTAACCTTGTTCAACTGCCTATAGTCAATACACTTTCTCATGTAACCATCCTTTTTCTTCACAAATAATACCGTGCACCCCAAGGTGAAAAACTTGGCCTAATTAAACCCGTATCCAACAACTCCTGCAATTATTCCGTCAATTCCTTCAACTTGGTGCCATGCGATACAGCGGAATAAATATGGTCTGAGTGTTCAACACCAAATCAATACCAAAATCAGTATCCCTATTGGGTGGCACGCCCAGTAGGTCTATAGGAAACACATCTAGAAACTCCTCTATACTGGAACTAGCTCAAGAATAGGAGTATCAACACCAACATCTCTCACAAAGGAAAGATACGCCAAGCACCCCTTCTCAATTATCTGATATGCCTTCAGAAAAGAAATCACTCTACTATGAGTGTCACAAATAGAACCCTTTCATTCTAACCTTGGCAACCCTAACATCTCCAACATCATAGCCTTAGCGCCACAATCAAGAATAGCACGGTACGGAGATAGCCAATCCATACCCAAAATCATCCCAAAATCAACCATATTGAGCATTAAATGATCAACCCTAGTCTCATAACCCCCAATAGTAACCACATAAGATCGATACACACGATCTACCATAATTGAATTACCAAGAGGTGTAGATACACGAACAAGCATATAAAGAGAACCATGAGGCATATCTAAATAACAATCAACATATGATGACACATAAGAATAAGTGGAACTAGGGTCATATAACACAGTATCATCCCTGTGGCACATTGAAACAATATCTGTAATCACAGAATCTAAAGAAACTACCTCGTGTCTGGCTAGGAATTCATATCAACGGGCATGTCCTCCACCTGACTAATCTCACCCTCTAGACGGCCCCGAAAAGACTGAGCTCCACCCCTAGCTGGTTTTGCTGGTGATGTAGCTGCTGGCACTGAAACCATGGACTACGTGCCCTACTGAGGTACACTACTCAGAAGCCCGGGGCAATCCCTCTTAAGATGATTCAAGTCTCTACACTCAAAACATGCCTCATATGACGAGGCTGCAGACTCTACGATTGACCTTGAGAACATGAAAATCTGCCTATAGAACCCTAAGCAGAGAGAAAATGGTATGACCTCTATGTTGGTAGTGCATTGAAAGATGGTTAGCCTGGGCGAGCAGTGTACGAATCGTGTTAGAATCAAGACCCACGAGAAATCTTAGGAGCTTCCTGAGTGGTCCGGATACGATGGCCTCTTCTGTGATGTGACTAGCCTCCAGATGAGGCTCCACCAAAACCACCCAAACCATGGGGCCTCTTAGCTTCCCACTCCTCTTGCTCGTGCCTACGAACATGCTATAAGCGCCTAGCAATCTCAACTGCCTGATAGAAGCTAGCATCAGTCTCGACCTCTCCGGACATACCATATCGGATACGATAATTGAGGCTCTTAATGAACCTCCTGACTCTTCTCTTTATCCAGGGACAAAAACACTGCATGATGAGCCAACTCATCTCTGCGAATCGTGGGTATGAACTTGTCCACGAAGAGAAGTGAGAATTGAGACCAAGTAAGTGGTGTTGCGCCAGTTGGCACGACACATAAGTGTGCCACCACCTGTAGGCTGGCCCTGTAAGCTAGAAAGTTATATATTCAACCCATTGGAGTCCACTAGACCCAATGTGTGAAGAATCTGATGACACTGATCAAAGAAAGCCCTGTGCATCCTTCGTAGTCTCTTCATTTAAATGAGGAGGATGAATTCTCTAAAATCCCTCTAGCCTCTTCTGCTCTTTAGAAGTCAAGGATGGTCTAGTCTTGGTCCGAGCAACAATGACCGGCTATACCGGTAGAACCCCCGGTGTCTGATAGCCTTGAGCAGCTGCTTTAGTATGCGTGCGGCAGGAGTTCAGACTCCTGCCCAGCCTGTGAGGTAGCTGGTGCAAATGGAATAATTCCCACCTGGGCCAAACTCATATACACGCTCAGGAACTGAGCCAAAGCCTCCTGAAGACTAGGTGTACCAATGAATCCCTCTGGAGCCTGAGTTGGTCCCACCGATTCAACATAATATGGAACTTACTCCTGAACAAGAGTGATTGGTGGCCCTATGGTGTCTAACCTAGCAGGGGATCTAGCTGCGGCATGTGCCCCCCCAGCCTCTACCTCGGCCCCGACCTCTCGTAGCGCTAATAGGGGGCACTGGTGCCTAATCGACTATTCTAGAAGATCATGTCCTCATAATATGTGAGAGAATAAAATAGCGAATATTTAAACTTTAGGATAAAAAATCTGCACGATAGAGAATGAAAGAAAGAGAAATTTTCCTAAAGCCATGTAGCCTCTTGAAGATAAGTATATACATCTTTGTACCGATCTGCAAGATTCTACTATTTGCTCATGACTCGTGAGACCTATGCAACCTAGTGCTCTGATTCCAACTTGTGACGACCCAAAACCACCACCGGTCGTGATAGTTCCTAATACACTTGCTAGACAAGACAATCATAAAATAATAATGAAAATATGGTAACGAATTATAGAATAAATAAAGCTAAAAGTCCAATAACCATAAATAATATCAAATCATAATACAACTCCCCTTAACTAGAAACATTGAGTCATGAGATCTACAATATGAATACAAGTATGGAATACAAAAAAACTTTCTGAAACAACGACAACAGTAAATAAACATAAGAAGAGACGACAGGGATTGCAATCAGGAAGCAGCTCGACCTCGGTCTCCAAACTCGATGAACAACTCCACTCACAAAGCTCCGCAGGATCCAACTCTTGATTTTTCACAATTAAGTACAATGTAATATGAGTACAACCGACCCCATATACTCTGTAAGTATCATGACTAACCTCGACAAGGTAGTAGTGGCAAGAATTACCAATGACTCACCTAACACCCTGCTCAGTTCCTAATTATACAAGTACACATCAATGGACCAAACTAATAATAAAACACACGTATAACCAAATCAGTGCACATAGAGAAGATGTGTTGAAGCTTATAACAGTTTAATAGCTCAACATATAGAAAATTGTCATGCCCCTACCTCGGGGAGCGCAATCGGCGCTCAACCGAGATAACCCGGTCGAACAATCATGTGCAATACCTTCTACCCGAACTAAATAAAGAGAAGATCTATTTTATTAATTAGACCAGGAGAAGATCATGTGAGCGATACCAATTCGTTACCATTAGTTACATCATTTATAAGTTCTAAAAATACATACACTTTCATAGTTTGACGTGGAACAAGTGGTACAAATACAACATTACTAGTTTGACTTTGCCAACACCAACATACAACCCACGCTATGTCTACGGAGTCTCTAATAGATACAAAAGAGTACTATGATAATGCCGGAAACAAGGCCCCGGTTATACCTCAAAACATAATATAGAAGGAACAAAAGATACACGACCTCGAAATGAAATGAGGCTCACCAACTCAGCCGGGAAGAGGGTGCACAGCTTGCACTGATCAAAGCCGCCTGCTGCGGAACCACCTGCATCCATTAAAGATTCAGCGCCCCTGATGAAAAGGACCTTAGTACCTATGGAATAGTACTAGTATGAATGAATAAACACCCTCTCAATAGAACGAGTAATAAAACAAGGAGGAACAATCATAGAATCAACGGAAGCCTCAGACAATACCAAGACATCAAGTTAGGAGCAAGACAAGTTTTGAAGTAAATTTTCCATATTTTAGGTTGGGAGATCTTTAATACTGATATACCACTATGTCTTTAGCACGGAGTCCGATCACAGCCCGATCGGCTAGGCCGTCTCACCCAAAGACATCCAATCACAATCACAATCTCAATCACTATCTCAATCCAATTTCAAGCACAGTCACCACCATGTGTGCGGCAAGGCGTCCAATCTCGACCCGACCATCTAGGCCGTCTCACCATAATGCCGTGTGGATTGACATCACCCTTTGCTAGCAATCATCTCATCCCATTTAAGGGTAATAATCTCATCAAATCAATCTCATCCCAAACAAGGGGGAAAATCATAATACACACCTACATTGGCACTTGTAGTTTTGGGGTAGGTCATTTCAACCTACCCCTCCTTGGTGACTAACGATACTCCTAAATGTTTATTATATAAGGGACTTTCAGTTCATCTCATATTCGTTTACTCATCTTTTCATTTCATTGGCGCTAGTGGCCACATATGTAATGTCATTCTTGGCAGGTCAACCGTATTTCATATGTCATAATCACCCCTTTCACTTTCAAACATCAACATGGATTATCAACAACAAAGCATCTCTAATCACGATCTTTAGTACATATATGAGCAAATAAGAGTCTTAGGCACATTGGGATTTCTTCCACAATTTAGCATAATAACTAACATTTGAGACATAATTGAATTCATAATACTTCAACACATGGTCACATTTGAATGCACTCTTGAAGGATAACACAATATGATAAGAGCATTCGGAATACATTTTGAACATATAACTTTCGACATAGAGTTTAGGAATAGTCAAGTTTATAAGAAACAACTCGGAACATGAGAAATAAGAGCCTGAGCCAATCATAACTAAAACTTACGAGGACAACATGGATTCGATTCTATAAGAGGAGTTTAGCCCACATACCTCACTTTGAGCTCTCCTTTAATTACTACACATTTCCAGAAATCCTAGCAACTTCGATCTATTTAGAGACATGATAAAATTGAGCCACAATTAGGAAGATATTCATAGGTTCAGTTCACTTAAACATTTTATCAAGCATTAGGTGTGCATTATGTTTTCAAGGTCCTCCTATGGTGGATTCCTTCATCCCACAACCCAATATCTACCCTTTTGAGCTCAAGAACCTTCCCACAACTCTATTATACATGCATGCATAGATAACACCACCATGCCTAAAAATCACACTCCCCATTACCCATCTTCTATTCCAAACTAGAAATTGAAGGCACGGGGTATGGAACCTTACCTCTTAGATGAAGATCTAAGGAGTTTTCCTTGTGAATTCTCCAAGTCTTGAGCAAAGATTGATGAACAATTAGCTTAGGAATCTCCCTCTCACTCTAGACCACTTTCCTCTCTCTAAAATGTTAGTTAGAACCAGCCAAAATAAACCCCAAGTTATTTTCATAAAAATGGGATCGAGTGAAATTTTCCCAAACTTAAACTCTACGAAGCCAGGTCTGCAGTCGCAGACCGGACTGCAAAACAAGTATGTGGCCCGCAAAGGGGACCGCAGAAAGGGTCCCAAAAATTGGGCAAAGCTGGACAGGTCTGCAACGGATCTGCGGTCTGATAATGGACCGCAGAACCTCCTTCCAAAGTTTTCTCATGCTGGATCTGTGATGAGTTGTGTGGCCCGCGAAATGGTTACGCGGCCGCATAATTGTCCTCAATATTAGCTCAAGTTCTGCTTCACTTTGCGGCTGATCTGCATCCCACAAAGTGGTTCTGTGATCATATAGCGGACCGCAGAGTTGCCATGGTCTTCAAAATGATTCCTTCAACTCCCCGACGTACTGTACAACCCACGATCACATTACTCTACCTTTGCGCCACGAAACCCTAGGTTTTAGGTGAAATTTTACATGGCCTTACATCCTCCCCCGCTTAAGATAATCGGTCCTCGAATGAGGGTCAAAGTTCACTATTAGCATCCAATGTGACTCAGCTATTACTTTACACACCAACAGTTCCAAATTTTTGACTAACTCCCTAAATTTCCAAAAATTTCACCAGAGTCTCCTCTGTAATTAGGCCTGTCCACCTGTTAGGGTATCCCAGAAACCAAACCTAACAACATATACATTATCCAACGATGCAACATAACATGAAAAAAACGTCAATCGTGGCCTCATGAGCAGTATATTACCAAAAAGGAACACCCTTAGCATCAACTGTACAAGTGAAACATAACTTATAGAAGGTAAACTCTTAGCATTTTCATTAGAAAACAACTTCATAAATACATCGCTATTCAAACAAATGAGGATATTGCTTCTTCATTTCTTCCTCGGCCTCCCATGTGGCCTCTTCAGCCTGTTGGTTTCGCCAAAGCACTTTCATGGAGGCAATTTCTTTATTTCTCAGCTTAGAGACTTCCCTATTAGCTATGAAATTTACTTGCGTACCCAAATCTTGCTGAAATTTCTTTCAAAAATTAGCCGTGAACTGTGCCCATATATATGAGATAATAGAAATTGGAGTGCCATGTAACCTAATTATTTCCTTGATATACAACTGAGCATACTATTCTGCGGTGCTGGTAGCCTTAACGGGTAAGAAGTGGGCTGATCTCTTGAGTCGATCCAAAATCACCCAAATTGAGTCAAACCTACGAGGAGTGTGAGGTAGTCCTACCACAAAGTCCATATTGATCATCCTTAATTTCTACATCAGAATTTCTATGTTCTGCACCAACCCACCGGGCCTTTGATGTTCGACCCTTGTTGACAATTTGGGCATCTTGCCACAAAGCCCGCTACATTCCTCTTCATGTCATTCCACCAGTAGACTTCTTTAAGATCATGATACATCTTTGTAGAGCCTGGGTGCACGAAATACCTAGAAGTGTGAGCCTCGGTCATGATTCATTACATTTGGAACACATAATCGCCCTTGGTACCTTAATATACCATCATCCATGCCAAGAAAAAAAGTTGCGGTCTTATGTTTATGTATTCCCTCTTTCAACTGCACCAACAATGGGTTGTTGTATTGCTTCTCCTTGAGTTCCACAACAAACGATGATTCAGCCCTATTTTGCACAACTACCCCTCCTTCACTAGAATCCACAAGACGAACTCCCAAACTAGCCAACCGATGAACCTCCTTGGTCAATGGCCTTTAATATGCCTCTAAGTGAGCCAAGCTACCCATAGATTTCCGGCTAAGAGCATCCACCACAATATTAGCCTTCCCCGGATGATATAGAATATCCATGTCGTAATCCTTGAGTAACTCAATCCATCTTCTCTGCCTCAGATTCAATTCCATTTGCTTGAAGATATATTGAAGGCTCGTATGGTCCGTGAATATATCCACGTGGACCCCATACAAATAATGATGCTAAATTTTTTATGCAAATACCACCATTGCAAGTTCTAAGTCATGCGTTGGATAGTTCATCTCATAATTCTTGAGTTGCCTAGAAGCATAAGCTATAACCTTGTCGTGTTGTATTAATACACACCCAAGTACGATCCTTGAAGCATCACAAGATACCACAAACCCATCTGTACCCTCTGGTAGGGTCAACACCGGTGCCGTAGTCAATCTTGATTTCAACTCTTGGAAGCTCTTTTCACAAGCATCTGACCATTGGAAATTAACTGCCGCTTGCATCAATTTATTCAATGGAGAGGTAAGAGTAGAGAACCCCTCCACAAATTTCCTGTAATACACAGCTAAGCCCAAGAAACTGCGAATCTCTGTTGGAGTTGTAAGTCTAGGCCAATTCTTCACCGCTGCAATCTTCTGAGGATCAATCTTAATTCCTTCTCTGGAGACGACATGACCTAAGAATGTGACAGATTTAAGCCAAAATTCACATTTCGAAAACTTTACATACAACTTGTGCCGATACAAACTCTATAGAAAAACCTTGAGATGATCGGCATGGTCTTCTCGACTACAGGAATGTACAGAATATCATCAATGAACACTATCACAAAGGAGTTGAGAAAAGGTTTGAAGACTCGATTTATAAGATCCATGAAAGCTGCCGGGGCATTTATTAGCCAAAAAAAATCACCAGAAACTCAAAGTGCCCATACCGGGTCCTGGAAGCTATTTTCGGAATATCCTGCTACCTGTTCTTTAATTGGTGATACCTGAATCTTAAATCAATTTTAAAGAAGTACTTAGAACCCTGCAATTGGTCAAACAGGTCATCTATTCTTGTCAGTGGGTACTTATTCTTGATCGTGACCTTGTTGAGCTACCAATAGTCGATACACATCCTTAGTAACTCATTTTTCTTCCTTACAAGAAGAACCGGTGCACCTCAAGGCAACACACTCGGGAGGATAAAATCATTCTCTAACAAATCCTTCAATTGTTACTTTAGCTCCTTCAATTCTGACGGTGCCATTCTGCGCGGTGGAATAGATATAGGCTGCGTGCTAGCATCGCATCAATCCCAAAAACAATCTCCCTGTCTGGTGGGATCCTAAGGAGCTCGTCCGGGAAGACCTCCGGAAATTCATTCACAACTAGTACAAACTCAAGTGTATGTGCCTCAACATCATTGTTCGTAACCCGGACCAAATGGTAAATACACCCCTTGTTGATCATGTTGTGGCCTTAAGGTAAGAAATAAACCTACCCTCCGGAACCACATCATCCCCCTTCCATTCAATAACTGGCTCGTTCGAAAATTCAAATCTAATGGTCTTGGTTCAGCAATCAAGCATAGCAAAACATGAATAAAGCCAGTCCATCCCTATTATTACATCAAATAACCAATCCCCAATTCAATAAGATCGGCCATGGTGTCCCGACCACGCACCGTGACAACACAATACCTATAAACCCGTGCGGCCACAATTGACTCACCAACCGGAGTAGACACAGAGAACGGCTCATGAAGCTATTCCAGTTCTATCCTAAATTCCATAGCAACATAAGGAGTGACATAGGACAAAGTCGAACTGGGATCAATAAGGGCATATACATCATGAGATTGGACAGTCGATATACCTGTGACAACATCTAGAGAAGCCTCTGATCTTTGGCGACCCTTCATAGCATAGAAACAGCTGGGTCCTCCTAATCTATGTGTGCCACCCATAGCTGCACCATGCCCTGGGGGTGCTGGAGTGCCTCGAGCTGGAGGAGGTGCTGTGGATGTAGTAGGTGTAGAACTAGCTGGATATGTCGTACCCCTGCCCACACCCTGGAAGGACAAACGGCGATCCCTCTAAATGTGGCCTCTCAACCCGCACCAGTAGTATATGGATAGGTCCATGTAGAAGACCCCTAAGTGCAACTTCCCACACCTAGGGCATGGGGGCCTCAGCTGCTGGAATCTCCCACCAGTCCGACCTTGCTGGTTGGGTCCCCTGTTTCCCTAACCGGGCCTAAACTGGCTCTACTGCAGCTGACTGGGCCCTGATGGTGGTGCACTGACTGAAGACTGAGCAAAGGACTGGGATGGCCCTAATGACCCTCCCTAAATGCTTACCTACCACCACCATTACCAGAAGCACCACCAAAGTTGTCCGCGGATCGGCCCTTTTTGCTACCCCCTCGCTCCATTCTATTCTTCAATTTGTGGTTCTCTGTGGCTAGAGCAAATGCCACCATCTTCCCGTAGTTCATATCGGAATTCAAGGCGGCTGTAGCGGCCTCATTAATAACTAAGGGGCTAAGGCCCTTCACAAACTGGCGCACTCTCGCCTCTATAGTGGGCAACATGTAAATAGCATAGTCGGCAAACTCACTCTACCTCGCCGGAGGGCACCCCTCCTCACGGGACTCCTCCCACAGCTCAAACCAAGAATATGCCACCTCTTTCAGGCGGTAGGAAGCCAACTGCACTGCTTTCATCTCAGTAGCACGCATAACTCGGAGAGTCTTATGCATTTCATCAATGAAGTCAAGGGGGTCCTCCTCGGGATTAGTGCCCATGAACACTGGAGGATCTAACTGAAGAAACTTGTGCACCCTGGAACTAGCAGAATCCCCTGGCTGACTGGAAGAAGTAGGTGCAACATTCGATCTCTGGGCCTGGGAAGCCACTATCTGAGCCAACACCTGTATGGCTCCCCTAAGGTCCCCCTCAAAAACACCAGGACCGGGAGCTGGGGCTGGAGGTGGAACTGGAATATCAGCTGAAGGAATCCTTGCACCCTTAGTAGGAGTAGGGATTGGTGCAGTCTGAGCAGTAGTAGTAAAATCAGGTAATGTAGTAGTTGGGGGAATATCATCACCCCTCGGGTGCTCATCCACATAATCAGGTATAAAATCAACTGCCACTCCTGGGGTGGCATTGGCTCCTTGGCTAGTTCTTGCTTTCTTCCTAGGCGTCATATACTAAAATTTAGAGCAATGCACAAGTTAGAGGAGGAACAGTCTTAACACCAGCTCTATCACACGCTCTAGAACGTCAAAGAAGGTTATTATTCCTAAATGCCCAAGAAGCCTTCTAATTATAGATGTGGTCAACAACACACTGATCAAAAGACTCTAGTAGACACGGCTCCGATACATCCTATGGCACTTTAAAACCTTACTCTCTGATACCAAGTTTGTCACGCCCCGACCTCGGGAAGTACGACCGGGGCTCAACCGAGATAACCCGGTTGAAGAAGCCTGTGCAATACCATCTACCTGAACTCACCCATGAATAAAGAGAAGATCTATTTCATTAATTAGACCAGGAGAAGATCATGTGACCAATACCAATTCATTACCATTAGTTACATCATTTATAAGTTCTCAATATACATACACTTTCATAGTTTGAAGTGGAACAAGTGGTACAAATACAACATTACTAGTTTGACTTTCCCAACACCAACATACAATCCACACTATGTCTACGAAGCCTCTAATAGATACAAAAGAGTACTATGATAATGCCAGCAACAAGGCCCCGACTATACCTCAAAACAAACGACCCCGAAATGAAATGGGGCTCACAAAGTCAGCTGGGAAGAGGGTATACCGTTATCACTAATCAAAGCCGCCTGCTGCGGAACCACCTGCATCCAATAAAGATGTACAGCCCTCGGTAAAAAGGACGTTAGTACATATGGAATAGTACTAGTATGAATGAATAAACACCCTCTCAATAGGACGAATAATAAAACAAAGAAGAACAATCATAGAATCAACGGAAGCCTCAAACAATACCAAGACATCAAGTTAGTAGCAAGACAAGTGATGACGTCCAAATCTACTACTAAAAAGTAAATGGACAGGGTCACATGCAATATAATTTACCCAACTATGAGTCGGGGTCAAATCCCATAGAGAACAATATGTAGGCGATTAGGCGTGTTGTGTAAGAGAATTATCACTTATTATGCTAAGCCAAACACTTAGAAATGTTTTGAGAAAATATTTATAACTAATTGCAAAAATGTAAAGTAACCTAGATAGCAAGTAAAATGATCAATGCTTCAAGCATGGATGCATTGGGAATTAACACTCAAGTAACGATCCAATGTATTTCACGATTTTTTAAATATGAGCGAGTTTGTGTTAATTAGCCTCGAGTAATAATTCTATATTGTCTTCTTCAGAAGACTAAGAAGACTTCCTAATTGAATTATCCCTAAAACAATTAAGAGATTAAGCACACCCGAATATGGCTACAAGTAGTTCAATCCTATCCCTAGGTAGAATCTATAAAATGAGGGTTAACACCTCAACTTCTTGTTAATTAATCTTTCCCAATCCCAAATTATCTTTCCCAATATTAATTCAAAGTAAATGGGAGAGTCCTAGGGTTATCTAATCACTTTAAAAACATTAAAGAACAAGAATAATTAATAAATAAAAATCGTTCAATACATAAGCACAACAAGGTATTTAATCCACACTTAAATATGAATATTCCCATAAATAATATTTAAATGCTGGAAAAAAATATTATACAATTAGATATTCGATACAAAGAAGAAAATGAAGAATTGAACATAAATGGGTAAGAAATTCTCAACCTAAAGCTCCAAATCTTCAAGACCCAAGTGTGTGTATGAAAACCCTAGCTCCAAAAATTGGTAAAAGCTGCCCAAGATTCCAAAGATATTTTACCAATGAGCTAGGTCGTGTATTAAAGGGTTTCGGATGAAGAAAATGTGAAATGAAAGAAGTGCCCAAAACTGAAGCACGACATTCGCAATTGCGAACTTGACATCACTGTTGAACATCGTATTTGCGATCTCTATGTTCGCAATTGCGAACTAGGCACTGTGCACTTGGTTTCGCATTTGCGATGAAGAGCTTCGCATTTGCGAAGGTTGACTGTCTAGTTTAACTTCGCATTTGCGACCCTTGTTTTGCATTTGCGAACATTGACTGGAATGGTTGACTTCGCATTTGCCAAGTGGATGTCGCAATTGCGACATCTGAGGCCATTTTCTAGATTTCTTCTTTTCAACTTCTTTTTGACTCGTTTTCACTTGGTTTCTTCAAGATCACTTCTAAATCACATAGAACCTGTAAAATAAGTGAACAACATTAAACACACGATTTTATCAATCAAACATAGCAAAAATCTAAGCTTAAAGACGAGATAAGTTGGTGAAATATCAACTTACCAAACCCCCAAACTTAAACTATTGCTTGTCCTCAAGCAATGAAACCGACGAAATCTCCTTATAAGTATTTAACTTAATAATGCATCATTATCATGCCAAGTCAGAAAGGTCTCTGTAGGCATAGACACATGACTTCGATTAGTACCAACAATTAATCCAAAGCATATGAAACACCAAAAACTTCTCATGAATTTCATTACAATTCAAGTGTCCAAACACTAAGATAACCAAAGTAGCAATCAAGTCATGACACTAAAGCTTCAAAATTTGCCGCTTTATCACAATTAACTTCCCTTGTTCATTCCTCCCAATTGAAAATGGGATTAAATTCACAACTCAAATTTCATGTGCCCTTACACTTAAGAGAGAATCCCACACTCATAAATTGCAATTCAAAAGATAAATGGGATAACAATCGGAAAGAATTAACTCTTCCTCACAAGGATGTTCAAATGCACACAAGTAGTACCATATGCTTGCCCTTCATGTATTTCTCCACTAACGTAGACAAACTTGGTTCAAAATCAATTAGGACTTAAAGGGTTGTAGTTTAGGCTTTTTGGTTAAGGTAGGGTATAATTTAGGTTAGAGTGACTCAAAACCTCCCTAACCACTACAATTTTTCAACAATCAAAGTTCACTACCTTCAAGAACTTTTCCACCTTTTCTTCATTTTTCATTTCATCACCTAATCTTCCATTTATTCACAATTCATTATTTTTCCTTCCTTTTTCTCAAAATTTGTCTTTTTTTTTTTCAAAAATCAAGGAAGGTTCCACTATTTTTTTAAATTACCTTTCACCTTTTAAGCAACTTCCACATCACAACTTTTCCAACTTTCACCTCCAAACTTAGGCTTTTAGCCTATGTTTACACTTTCAAAGTACTTAGGGAGGTAGGATGCCAAAAGATAGATCACTAAAGAACGACGACTTAAATCTTGTAACATGGTTGCCAAAGAAAAATTTTAAAGGCTCAAAAAGGGGTTGACTAGAGAAATATGCAAGGGTAGGAAATTAAAGGCATAATAACGGTCGAAGGAAAGCCTAACATCATTTTTTAAACCAAGTTTGTCTAGGATTTCGCCTTGACACACATCCGGGGCAAGTTCTAGACTACAAATGATGTAAAAGAAATCACAATAAATCTCACCACGCAAGCACGTGAAAACTCGAGGGGAATACTAATCCAAAATTCAATTGAAACCAATGTACTCAAAGAAGTCACGTATAGCCTAAGAGACTATTTAGTGAATCAAAGAGCCAAAAACTAAGTCTAAAAGTCATGACAATGATCTTTACTTCAATCATTTTTCTTTTTCAATGATCAAGAATTCATATGCCGAGGTATAAATCATGTTGTACCACGCAAATCAGAAATTGGCCAATGGGCACGAACCCCAACTCAAACCACTTATTCTTCCCAAATTAACAAAAACTATATCTAAACTACAAGACTAATTCCCTTAAAAAAGTCGCCTAACTATTCATCATTGAGAAAAGTCGAAACAAAAATTTACCAAAAATTACCCAGTTCAAAAAGAAAATTGGCATCCTCGGAAAAAGAAGGTACAAAGAAAACCAAGGATATTTCCACCAAAATAAAACATACTATTTATAAAAAATATCAAGAAGCTAATAAACATCTAGTCAATAAAACGTATTATATAAACTAGTAAACATACTAATATAACACATCACATGAAAATTTTTAAGAACTAGTAAACATACAAATATAACACATCACATGAAAATAAAATATCAATATACCATATCAACAGTTATACAAGAAGCCACCCCCAACTAGAAATGTTGCAATGTCCTCAATGCAACTAAACAAAATAGAGTAAAATGGTGGAAAGTGCTCCCTAATACTGCATCAAGTGCTTTCCTTGCTGTCGGACTCAGTCATATCCTCCTCCTCTTCCTCTTCCTCGGACTAATGAATTGGAGCATCATCATCATCTTCCGGCTTGGTCGATGACATTGGCTCTTGCGGCTTTAGAACTTTCCATAGCCCCTTCACACCCTTCCACATGTGGGAGAAGAATTTATCTCTCTTCTTATCCCTTTTCTTATCCTGGTGTGTACATTTGCCAGCTTGGCATGAGAAGTACTCAAAGTACAGTGCGTTGTGGCCAAATCAGTGTATGCTTTCTCCATCTTCTTAAGGTGATCCCCCTGCTTCTTCTGATCATCAAGATACTTTTGAAAAATTTTCTTTGAAATGCATAAAGAGGGTCCCTCAGATGTATCCCCAAGTCCTTGTGAAAGGCCAGCTACTAGGGTCGCGAATCAGTCGCATTTCCTTGGAAGGCATAGCAATGGTCCTCCTGCAGAAGATGATGGCTGGCTACCCTGGTCGGTCTGAGAAGAAGATCCCAACTTCCTCTTTTTGCTTTTCACGGCGCCGCCCTCTTCTCTTTTCTTCAATGGAGCAATAGGCTTTCCTGGTTCTACCCAGTTGTCTTCCGGATCCTCCTCAACCAGTAATTTGGCATAGCTTAGTGACGAGATGGGAACATCAGTGATTGACCCTCATGAAACCGATACTCCCTCAGTTCATTGATGAAAATCTCACCAACATTGAGCTGGATACCATCAAGAATGGAGGTGATCATTTGAGCTCTCATTACTGGTACATTCCACATATTCCCCGTAGGGGAGATGCGACTGGATATGATAGCCAGCCATATCTTTGCTTCGGCAGTGAATTCTTTGGATGTGATCCCTCTCTTTTCAGCTGCCCATGAAACATCCACACCCGGGCACAATTTGGAGACCAACCCACTTGCCGGAGGCACAATCTTTCTCACGGAATGGTGCCATGTCATGGTCCTATAGGTGATAGATTTGATTTACAATTTCAGCTTCAAAATTTACCATTTTGCCACAAATCTTCATGATTGGCTCACTTAACTTGATGGTTGGAAGGTTAAAATAGAATTTCCTCACCCATTGCTCAGTTGCTCTGCAAGTTGAGGGGTAAAACAGGTCCATCCCATGTCTACAGCCTCTGATAAAACTCGGGAAGACATTTTGGGACCTTTTCCAGCAATATACCACTTTTCAGGAGCAACTTCCTCATAATCAACTCGGCATAGTACCTTTTCTGGCATTCCAATAACAAGAACCGATGTTGGTCATAGTTCTCTGCTACTTCCAAAAGGTTGTCATGCGCGGAGTCGTAAGAGTTAGATCTCATTTTCAGCTTATGGTACCTGTGAACAAAGTATTGGAGTGAAAACGTGGTATGGCTATGAACTATATTGCAAAATGAGTCAACTATGCCAAAGAAACGATTGGACTGTCAAAACCCAGCCATAGAAAAAATTCCAGGATTTTCAGTTCAGTAGAAGCCTGCTCTCTGATGTCGCAATTACAACAATTTCGTCGCAATTGCAAAGGCAGCAGGAATCCATATAGTTTGCAATTGCGATCTATTCTTTGCAATTACGAAGGTTGCCGGAGCTGACTGTTTTCGCAATTGCGACCACCTCTTCGTAAATGCAAAGCTCGCAATTGCAATCTCGTCGTCCCCAGCCACCTTCTCTCACAAAACAATCCCAAGCTCCAAAATTTTCAAACAAAATCACACTTTTAGAGAACCCAATAAGATTTTAAGCATAAAATAATGCAATAAACTTCATACATAACCATGAATTGAAAATTTTTGAATGATTCGGACAAGAATCTCATTCGGACCTTTCATTGAACATATAGTAAGCACACAAAATCACTCCTATTTTAACAAAGCCATGGGTACTCGCACTTCCCCATTTTTTAAGCAAAGAAATATGCTCACACTCTCAACCAATCTCACCTAGAATCAACACATGATTTTAATTATTTTTCAGACAATTTCGTACCAAAGACAAGGACCCATTTGAAACCTAACTTTTGAGGGATAAAGGAGAGAAAAAGAAGAAGAGTATGCTACAAATCATAAAGTGTGCAAAGGTTAAGCTTTCATACCTGGATGATTGCACTTAGGAGTTAGAATGAGAGAGTTTCAAAGTTTTGAGAGTGAGGAAGATGAAGGTTGTTTAATTTTTTAAGAGCCCCAAATTTTCTGACTTCTGTTAAAAATGAAACAAGTTTACCCTTTTAAGATAACACAATATGATGAGAGCATTCGGAATACATTTTGAACATATAACTTTTGACACAGAGTTTATTCGGAATAGTCAATTTTATAAGAAATAACTCAGAATATAAGACGTAAGATCTTGAGCCAATCATAACTAATACTTACGAGGAAATCATGGATTCGATTCTACAAGAGGAGTTTAGCCAACATACCTCGCTTTGAGCTCTCCTTAAATTACTACACCGTTCCGGAAATCCTACAAACTTTGATCTATTTAGAGACATGATAAAATTGAGCCACAATTAGGAAGATATTCATAGGTTCAGTTCACTTAAGCATTTTATCAAGTACTAGGCGTGCATTATGTTTTCAAGGTCCTCCTATGGTGGATTGCTTCATCCCATAACCCAATATCTACCGTTCTGAGCTCAACAACCTACCCACAACTCTTTTAGTATATGCATGCATAGATAACACCACCATGCCTAAGAATCACACTCCCCATTACCCATCTTCTACCCCAAACTCGAAATTGAAGACTAGAATATGGAACCTTACCTCTTGGATGAAGATCCTGTGAGTTTTCCATGTGAATTCTCCAAGTCTTGAGCAAAGATTGATGAACAATTACCTTAAGAATCTCCCTCTCACTTTAGACCACTTTCCTCTCTCTAAAATATTAGTTAGAATCAGCCAAAATAAACCCCAAGTTGTTTTCATAAAAATGGGATCGGATGAAATTTTCCAGAACTTACTCTACGAAGTGGGTCTGCGGTCGCAAACCGGACTGCAAAACAGGTATGCAGGCCACAAAGGGGACCACGGAAAGGGTCCTAAGAACTAGGCAAGGCTGGATAGGTTTACGACGGATCTGCAGTCCGCAGATCAATTTTGCCATCGCATAATGGACCGCATAACCTCTTTCCGAAGTTTTCTCATGCTAGATCTACGATGGGTTGTGCAGCCCACGAAAATGTTATACGCTATCATAATGGACCGCATAATGTTCCTCAAAATTAGCTCAAGTTCTGCTTCACTCTGCGGCTGATCTGTGGCCCACCAAGCGGTTCTACGATCGCATAGCGGACAAAAAAATTGCCATGGTCTGTAAAATGATTCCTTCAACCCCCCGACGTACTGTACAACCCACAAAGTCCGTACCGTGGCTCACAAGCTCGCTCTGATAAATTTCTACAATCCTCAATCACATTACTCTACCTCGGAGCCACGAAACCCCGGCTTTTTAGGTGAAATTTTTTGGGGCCTTACGAAAATATATGCATCTATCGCCAAAGGATCATCAACATTAGCATATAGAGAAGATATGCAGTAAGAATCAACTCAATGTGCACATGTTAATATATAGAGAAGATATGTACCGCTCTATACCTTCGAGTCAAAACAACATACAGAGGAGATATGCATAAAGAGGCATGTATACATTTCAAAAGTAGCATATATAGAATATATGTGACAAAAACATGTATACACCCCAGGGTAATGGCAATTAGAGAAGAGATGCAAAAACCAAATACTTATCCATTTTCCTCATATTGTGTGTATGTGATTAAGAGAGAACCATGAGAGGATGACCGTAGGGGGACAAATCCTTATCCACATGCTCCACGGATAACTCATGTTCCATAATATAACAACCGCATGGACCACTCATGTGCTAGCATAACTCAAATCGCACGGAGGACTCATGTTATATCAATTCCATCCATATCACACAAAATTTATATACAAGAATACATGTATATGAACAACAGATATCAAATAACATACTCATGGACTTGTAAAACTAACATACTAAGGTGTATGCATGTGGGAAGTGTGCTACCATAACTCAGATTAGGCGAATATTCCTTAAAATAGTAATTATCATGTTTGAACAGGAAATTAACCTACATATGATCGCTAGCATGATTCAAGTAGCTCACAAAGGGGTACAAATGTATGAAGCATGATAGCATGAAACTTAGTATTCAATACAAGGCATAACATAGCCAAAGCACTACCTCGAGCATGGATAAAAACCCAGTGCACGCACACACACTCATCCCCTGCATGTGAGTCGCCCTTGGCACGTAGCCATCATCAACAACTCGAGAAACAAGTGCTTTAAACCAAGACTAGGCAAGAACTTACCTGAAACAAGCCAAATCAATACTCCAAACACTTTTCTCTGGCAAATTGGCCTCCGAATGACTCAAATCTAGCAAAAAAATAACTCATTAACATTAAATAAAGTCGTTCAGCAGTTTGGGGCCTTGAGTAGCTTCACTTCAGGTATTTTGACTTGTACACATAGTCATAATCAAATTTCGGGAAGTTCAGAGTTCATTCGGATAGAAAATTCTAATTTCGGAAGCTTTAAGTTGGAAGAATTTACTAAGCTTTGAATTTTGAGTAAACAACCTTGAAATCGGGATTTGAAGGTTCCAATAGGTTCGTATGATGGTTTCGGCCTTGAGCGTATGTTCGGGTTGAGTATCGGGTGGTCCGAAAGCATTTCGGCGCTTATTGTAGAAAGTGGGCATTTTTGAAAGTTTTAGAATTGTATAGGTTTGGTTTGAAGTGGATTTTGATGCTATCGATGTCCGCTTGGGGTTCTAGCCTTGAAACAGGTTCGTATCGTGATTTGTGACTAGTACACAAAGTTTGGCGTCATTCTAGAATGTTTTAATATGGTTCAGACGCGTTCGTTGAAGTTTGGAAATATGAAAGTTTAAAGAAGGGTTTTTATCGTCGATTCATGGTTTCGATGTTGTTTGGCATGATTTGAGGACTCGACTAAGTTTGTAATATACTTTGGGATGCGTTGGTATTTTTGGTTGAGGTCCCGAGGGCCTAGAGTGGATTTCGAGTGATCAACAGATTGTTTTGAAATTTTTGTAAAAAGCTGGTTTTGGCAGCCACTGGTTTCATTGCATTTGCGATGAAGGTGATCGCAAATGCGCAATCGCATAAGTGAAGCCGCATTCTCATAAGTGAATTTTAGAAGGACTGGCAGAGGTTGCAGGAGTGAAGAATTTCCCACACCTGCGTGATCGTAGAAGCGGTCTTTGGCAACAAAGAAGCAGACGATCTCCGCACGTGAGGGAGCGCAGGAGCAGACCGCAAATGCGATCGTGCAGGAGCGGGACTATTGTCCGCACATGCGAATTTACCTGGCCTGAGAGGGAACCGCACCTGTGATGTATTTGTCCGCAGGTGCGAAGGACGGGCTGGGCAGTGTGGTTTTAAAACAGGGGTTTGGCTCAATTCCACGTTATTTCTTCCATGGGAGTCGACCTTGGAGCAATTTCGGAGTGCTATTTGTCATCATCTATTATGGGGTAAGTGCTTTATTCACATTGTGAGTTAAATACATAGTTTATATGTGGATTTGAACATGGAAATTTGTAGAAATTTAGGATTTTGGTAGAAAAACCTAGAAATTGGTACTTTTGAATTTTGACCACGAAATTGGACATGTCATTTGGAATAAATTATATATTTGAGTTCGTGATGTTATGGTAAAGTTTATCTTCAGAACCTTTAGAAATCTGGGCGCGTGGGCTTGAGGGTCGACTTTATTGACTTTTAGAGCGGAGTTGGGAACTGATATATATTGTTAAATTATATGTATTGGGGTATATATTAATTGGTTTGCACATTGTTTGACTAGTTCTAGAGAGACGGGCATCAATTTGAGGTGTTTGAGTAGCATTGGGGTCGGTTATGAAACTTCAGAGCGAGGTAAGTCTCATGTCTAACCTTGTGAGGGGAAAATTACCCCTAGGTGTTATATTCTTATGTGCTACATGTTGTGGGAGCTACGTGCATACGACGTATGCTAGAATTCCTTATTTTGTTCGGGTAGACTTAGGCTCACGCCGTGCTATAATTGTACTATTTGAGTTATTTCGCGTTACGACTTGAGACTAGAATTGGATAGTGTGATAGACCCGCTATTGTAGGGATGTGACGAGCTACTTGATTTAGCCGCGGCATAATTGTGCTCCTCTTACGGATTTCTCCCATATTGTGCGTTTTCATCGAATAGCTTCCTTAAAGTTCATAACTCGCATGTTTATTCGTGAATGAGGTCAAGGACCGGTCAAAGCTTTTTATTCTATTGGGATCAGGTCATTCGCTTCGGCAGCATAAGAGATACATATATGGTTCGTGCCACTTGACCCTCGGCAGTGCGCACATTATGATGGGATCGGGCCATTCTCCTTGGCGGGATTATGTATCACACTCTCATGTGAGCAGGCCGTTCGCCTCGGCAATATAATAGATGTATCCAGGGTTCGTGCCGTTGGACTCTCGGCAATTCACATATTATGATGGGATCAGGCCGTACGCCTCGGCATTTCTCTAAAATACTCTAATGAAATCGTGCGCAATATTCTACAAGAAGCCAGTGTGTCTGTGAGGTTTCCTGATTTGAACAGTGACGACCTATCTAGTGAGGTCCATTATATATATTCTCCGATTTAGGAGGTAACTACTAGCTGAGAGCTTGAGTTTATTATGGAGATGAGCATTGTACCACGTATTTATACTTGTTATTTCATTTTTTTATTTTGCCTCACATCTGTTTACTTCTTACTGTACTTGATTTATCGGACCACTAATAAATGCCAATGTCGATCCATCATCACTACTTCTCCGGGGTTATGCTAGATACTTACTAGGTACGCGTTGATTTACGTACTCATGCGGCACTTGCTGCATTTATTGTGCAAGTACATATATGTCTAGTGGTCTTTTGGGCATAAAGGCGCAGCTATTACGGGAACTTTTCTATGAGCTGCATTCTATGTTACGATCCGCAGGCTGCAGAGTCTCCATCAGAGTTATTTATATTCTCCTGTCTAACTTGTATTCCAAACAGATGTGGTATTTTATATATTTCCTAGTTGATGCTCATGCACTTGTGACACCGGATTTTGGGGGTTCCTGTTGGTTGTTCATTACTGTAGTTCATGTAAATATTATCATTTTACCCTGTAAATTCTATTTTTATACTATTTGATTAATGGAAATTATGATTTCAAAGTAATAAAATGAGTAAACAAGTTGATCAATCACCGTTGGCTTTCCTGACGGCGGTGTTAGGAGCCATTACAACCTTTAGTGGATTTTGGTTCGTGACAGCTTGGTATCAGAGCTCTAGGTTCACTCGGGTCCACGAGTCATGAGCAAGTTTAGTAGACTCTTGTGGGTCGGTACAGAGACGTCTGTACTTATCTTCGAGAAGCTACAAGGCTGTTAGGAGCACTTCCCTTCTTGATTCCTCTTCGTACGGTTTGATTCCATTGGAGCTTATGCCTTGATTTCTTCCTACTCAATCTTATGCAACGTGGACGCTTTTTATCAATTGGGCATCGAGGAGTTGTAGTGGTACTACAGACGTGGTGCAAGATGTTTTCCCTTGCGTATTCAAGCAGGCGTAGGGTTTCGAGGTTTCGAGGCTATGCACAAATTATTATGATGTTCATGCGTTGTTATCGCACAATGTTGGTGTAATGGTAGGGTGCTTGTTTATGTGTCGAGGCAGTGAATGACTCGAAAGGAGGATTTCTCAGTGCACAGCTTAGAGGTTCGGCATCTAATTCTAGAGGAAGAAGGGCAATCGGAATATGGAATGTTCAGGTTTTATTTGATGGAGTAACGAGACCTGATATCTTCGAGCGTGGTGGAATTTCCATTTGCGATGTGGTGTCGTCATCCTTGTTTAAATGAACTAAGGTTCGACGGTATTATGGTCTTCTTTGATTTGCCTTCGGGGCAGAGTGTGGTCATTGTGTCTAAGAAGCGGTTGTTAGAGATCGCGGTGTGCAGCGATTTTAGAATCGAACCGGTGCTTCGAAAGCTGATGGCTCAAGAAAGATGATCTTCTAGGAGGTTTGGAGTTGGTAGCAATCTATTAGTTTAGGTGCTATAGGTATGGATTTGATTTGGGGCACCATATCGGGCAACGAAGTATGAGGAAGGGCCTGGCGGGAGGTGTCTCGCGGTGGTCAAATTACTAGCAGGTCAAGTATGAAGATCAGAGTTCGAGAAGTTGCTCAAAGGAGGGGTTTAACCAAAGGTGGGAGTGGCATAGTAGCATAAGGATACTGTGGCAAGAAAGCCACTTGCCTTGAGAAAAGTGACTAGGTCTACGGATTTTATTTTGGATGGTGGCTACTGTACTCAGAAACATTTAATATGGCAGAAAGGAGTTGGCTTGAAATGAAGACGGGTGTGAAAACTTGATCATCGTTGGGATGCAACATGACTTGAGCTTGGCAAGTATTGTCGGACTTTCAGTTGATGTCAATGGGGAATAAACGGACTTGTACAGTTGGTGGATGAACACGGGCTCAAGAGAGTTTATTGACTTCGTGGTAATTGTACCCAGTGCAGCATCGTTGGGAGATGTCGGTATGAAATTCCACAGGTGGGCTATCTCCGGTGGACAGGTCAGTGGTTGTGTGATTTTGATGAAGGAGAAATCTCTATAGGTTCTAGCTTAAAGCTAAGTGGGGGAGCCTCGCCGTCTACGATTAGATCGCGTGGTTGTCTGCTTATGCAGTTTCGGGTTATCGGTGCATTGGGGGACTATTTATGACTAAGAAAGGAAAACATCAAGAGTAAATCGAGCAACGAACTTGATGAATGTGTGTTATACTTCGCCTTATCGACTGAGGTGCAGGTTTTGGGAAGACTCAGAGCTTATGCTTCTGGTAAATGTGATGTACAAGAAAAAATAATTCATCAGGTTGCTTCTTTGGGAGTGTTCATATGCTGACAGTGCAATAGAGTTTGGCTCATATTCGGGACCAAGTCAGAGTGGGTGACTCTCAATAGTGGTTCTAGTGGGTTCGTTTTGTGGCTGGAGACCGGGGTTTTTGCAGCAGAGTGTGAAGAATACTTGGGGAATTCTCTATGTTTTCATCGGGTCTGCGGGACAGTATTGAAAAAATGGAGAAAAAATTTCGGATTAGCGAAAGGTCTTTTAGAATGGGTGTACCAGTTGGAGATGTTATTGTGCGCATGAGGAAGGTATGAGATAGTTCATGGGTATTGAGACAATGTGGTCTCGTGAAGTGGATCACTCGGGAGAAGTGTAGTTGAGTTTCGTTATGATTCTTGAATGAAGCTACTATTATTTCTAAGGTAGTTCAAAAGTAAATCGGAGGAAGTTGGGTCATTTGGTAATGGTTTGAATCAACGTGATTGAGGCAAAGATTAGTTCCTTCGGCATGTTAGTGTTGTACAGGTGATTTGTGGCGGTACGTGCGGGCTTGACAGTCACCGTAACTTGATTGATTTGGGGAGATATTTGATTCTAATGGCCTTGTTATGTGTAAATGGATCCCGGCTGAGTTATGACGGTTTAGACCATGACTCGAGGTTTGTATTCTCTGCGGTTATGGGAATTCAATTGCGTGTTGCAATGGTTCTTCTGAAATGAGTTGAGTGAAAGGGATTCTAGCCAATGAAGTTTTTATTCTGCTAGTAGTTCAGGGGTTATGAGGAATTCTGGTACTCTCGTATAGCAGCATGGTAGGTGCAGTGAGCGGCATGGGAATTGGATGTTGAGGATCAAGGTAGCGGCTCGGTGTTGACGAGAATATCATGAGCTCAAATTTGTAGGGAAAAATTCAGATGTTCAGAGTAAGCTGGCATTTTCTTTAGTGTCATCTGAGAATGGTGTCCTGTGTAAGAGGCTTTGTGTATTTATTTGCGGATTCTTGGTTGGCTTTACCGAATTAGTACTATTGGTGGTATGGTGGTGCAAACCTTGCTACCTGGTACGGAAGGTCGTAGGAGCGTATCCATGGGGAATTCGTATAAGTGAGACATGCTAGTCACTGATTGTTAAGGATTGAAACCAAGTATGGAGATTTTGATGTTGTCGCTAATGTGAGAGCTTGTGCGTGAAGGGTGCTCTAGTCCTTTAGTTGTGAATTATGGGAGTTTGTTTCGAATTGAGATGACTTGATTATTCGCACACGTTTTGTGGTCCCGTGTAGCTTGTGGTATTATATGTGTAGGATGGCTCTCGAGATGCAGGTCATTTATTGCACCTTAGCCCTGCTTGGGTTTTGTAGCGTATGACGCTATCCGTCTCCCCAGGATGGTATTTTAGCACTTGGCATGCTCGTGGTCGATATTCAGTATATCGTAGGTATAAGAATTATGGCTTGATGGGTATTTCCTTAGTTATTATTATGTGTGGATGGGGTGGCACGCCGCCATGTGTACGTTGTTTGGATCGGGTTGCACGCCACAACGGTATCATGTGTGGATTGGGTTGCACGCCGCAACAGTGAGATGTTGAGTACGGTTCCCTATATCTATTCCAGTGTATTTGGTTTCTCATCCTCTGAGAAGGGTTTGTAGCATATGTTCGGTCATTTTATTCGTTACGCATGCTGGGTAGTTCTTTTCTAGAGTTTGTTCCTCTTTATGTGTCATATTCAAGTTGTGGATTATCGGTGCATTGATGGCGTCATATGAGATCTTGGTTAGTGTTAAGGTGGCTTATTGCCTGAGCATCTTGTACTGGGTGAGACGAGGTTATTGGACCTAGGATCAGTGCGATCAGAGTTATGTAGGGTACATTAAAGAGCAAATATCATTATTCAGTTCAGAATGAGGTAATGGTCTTTGTCAGGAAGAGAGTCTCCATGATTTATTGATTCGGCAGGTGGTTATTAGTTTCTACACATCTCTGTCATCGTGGCAGCATTTGGAGAGTTAGAACAGGACATATATGCGTCATGAGGCATATTGCGGGCATCCGATTTGTGAAATTTTATCTATTATGGTCGGAGGATTTTAATACGGGCAACCGACTTATATGGTGCATGGTGTGATTTCAGCATAGGTGCATGATTATGTTTTGGTACAGTGTGTGGCGATTAATACGGCGTTCGTATGTTAGAATCAGGTCTTGTAGAGAAATTTGGAGGTTGGAATTAGGTTCTAAGGCTTATCGACAAAATAAGAGGGAGGATCTTCAATCTAACTTGAGCTAATGTGTTCGACTAGGTTGTGGTGGCATGGGTAGGTGTACGAGGTGTTAAATAGTGATTTTGGACGACTCCGGAGCAGTTTTTGGCACGTTCGAAGACAAACGTATGTTTAAGTAGGGGAGAATGTAATGACCCGGCCAGTCGTTTTGAGCTCTAGCGCGTCGTTCAGCAGTTTGGGGCCTTGAGTAGCGTCACTTTAGGTATTATGACTTGTACACGTAGTCGGAATCGAATTTTGGGAAGTTCAGAGTTTATTCAGATAGAAAATTCTAATTTCGGAAGCTTTAAGTTGGAAGAATTCACTAAGGTTTGACTTTTGAGTAAACGACCTCAAAATCGGGATTTGAAGGTTCCAATAGGTTTGTATGATGATTTCGAACTTGGGCGTATATTTGGGTTGAGTATCAGGTGGTCCGGGAGCATTTCGGCGCTTATTGTAGAAAGTGGGCATTTCTGAAAACTTTAGAATTTCATAAGTTTGATTTGAAGTGAATTTTGATGATATCGATGTCCATTTGGGGTTCCGAGCCTTAACAGGTTCGTATCATGATTTATGACTTGCACGCAAAGTTCGGCATCATTCCGGAATGTTTTAATATGGTTCAAACGCGTTTGTCGATGTTTGGAAATTTGAAAGTTTAAAGAAGGATTTCGATCGTCGATTCTCTGTTTTGATGTTGTTTTGCGTGATTTGAGGGCTCTACTAAATTAGTAATATGCTTTGGGACGTGTTGGTAAGTTTGGTTGAGGTCTCGAGGGCCTCGGGTGGATTCCGGGTGACCAACGGATTGTTTGGCAATTTTTGTAAAAAGCTGGTTTTGGCAGCCACTGGTTTCATCGTGTCTGCGATAAAGTTGATCGCAGATGCGCAATCGCATACGCGAAGCAGCGTTCGTAGAAGTGAATTTTGGAAGTACTGGCAGAAGTCGCAGGTGGGAAGCATTTCCTGCACTTGCGTGATCGCAGATGCAAGTCTTTGGCAACGCAGAAGCGACTGGGAAGGGGCAAAGCATGGATCGCAGAAGCGGATGATCTCCACACGTGCGGGAGGTTAGGAGCGTGGGTTGGACCGCAGAAGTGGTCACGCAGGAGCGAGATTATTTTCCGCAGATGTAGATTAACCTGGCCTGAGAGGGAACTGCACCTACGTTGGATTTGTCTGCAGGTGCGGAGTCGCAGGTGCGATAGTTTAGCCGTAGGTGCGAAAGACGGGCTGGGCTGTGTGGTTTTAAAACGGGGGTTTGGCTCAATTCCACTTCATTTCTTCCATGGGAGCCGACCTTGGAGCAATTTTAGAGTGCCATTTGTCATCATCTATTATGGGGTAAGTCATTTCTTCACATTGTGAGTTAAATAGCTGGTTTATATGTGGATTTGAACATGGAAAGTACTAAAAATTTGGGATTTTGGTAGAAAAACCTAGAAATAGGTATTTTGGATTTTGACCACGAAATTGGACATGAAATTTAGAATAAATTATATATTTGAGTTCGTGGTGTTATAGGTAAAGCTTATCTTCGAAAATTTTCGGAATTCGGGCATGTGGGCCCGAGGGTCGACTATATTGACTTTTAGAGCAAAGTTGGAAATTGTGATAAATTGTTAAATTATACGCATTGGGGTATATTTTGATTGGTTTGCACATTGTTTGACTAGTTCTGGAGAGACGGGCATTGGTTTGAGGTGTTTGAGTGGTGTTGGGGCCGGTTATGGAACATGGGAGCGAGGTAAGTATCCTGTCTAACATTGTGGGGCAAAAATTACCCCGTAGGTGTTATATTGTTATGTGCTACATGTTGTGGGAGCTACGCGCGTACGAGGTGACGAGTGTTCGTGCGTACACTAGAATTCCTGTTTTTGTCCGGGTAGACTTAGGCTCATGCCATGCTATAATTGTACTATTTGAGTTATCTTTGCTCGTTTAATTTCCTTTATTTCGCGTTACGACTTGAGACGAGACTTGCATAGGGTGATAGAGCCGCTATTGTAGGGATGTGACGAGCTACTTGGTTTAGCCGCAAAATAATTGTGCCCCCCTTACGAATTTCTCCCACGTTGTGCGTTTTCATCGAAAAGCTTCCTTAAAGTTCATAACTCGCATGTTTATTCATGAAAGGGGTCAAGGACCCGTCAAAGCTTCTTATTCTAATGGGATCGGGCCATTAGCCTCGGCATCATAATAGATACATCTATGGCTCATGTCATTCGACCCTCGGTAGTGCGGACATTATGATGGTATCAGGTCGTTCGCTTCGGCAGGATTATGTATCACACTCTCATGGGAGAGGGCCGTTCGTCTCGAAAATATAATATATGTATCTATGGTTCTTACCGCTCGACACTCGGCAGTGCACATATTATGATGGGATCAGGCCCTATGCCTCGGCATTTCACTAAAATACTCTTATGAAATCTTGCGTAATATTTGACAAGAAGCCAATGTATCTGTGAGTTTTCCTGATTTGAACTGTGACGACCTATTTGGTGAGGTCTATTATATATATACTTCGATTGAGGAGGTAACTACTAGCTGAGAGCTTGAGTTTATTATTGAGATGAGGATTGTACCATGTATTTATACTTGTTATTTCGTTTATTTATTCTGCCCCACATAGTAACAACCTGAGTCAAGGGGTAGATGCCGACTACTCACAACCCCACGAGTCTAAATATGTGATTAGATACCAAAAGCAAGTCCAAATTGACCTCTAAATCCTCAATTTTCTTTTTTTAAGTCGTAGGAAATATCTCAAAATTTTCCCTCAAAATTTCATGTTTTGGATGTTAATAATCCATGTAGATTCTTGAAATAATTATAAAAATGTGATATCACTTGCCCCAAACCCATGTATGAGAATCCTCTACAAAAAGCGCCTCCTCCAAGTCTAGGGTTTAAAATATAAGATAATGGGTCTAACTCTCGAAATTGGCTCATTAGGAAATGTTGCAGATGCCGCATTTGCGACCAAGGGTTGGCAAATGCGAAGAAGGGTTTGCAAATGCGAACATGGCCTCTGAGTAGCAGTCATCGCAAATGCGACACAGTGTCATAAACGTAGACTCACCTGTGCAAGTGCGGACCTTCCCAGCCAATAATCGCAAATGTGGCCAACAGTCCGCAAATGCGAGCGGACCATCACAAATGCGAGGTTTGCTGCACCAAAAAATCCTTCACTTTTCAAAATTAATTAAAAACTCACCCGAGCCCCTCAAGCCCCATACAAAACATCCATACAAGTATATAAACTACATATGAATTCGCTCATAAGCTCAAAACATCAAAATATCATCCTTTTCAGAGCCTCAAACGTTAAAACACATATTGTAAGCCTTCAAGTTCATGAAATCCAAATATTCACAACCAAGCACCTGATTCATATGAAACCAACTCGGAATGAAACCAAACTTTGCGCACAAGACCCAAATGAAAAAACGGACCTAGATCAAGTCCTGCAACAATAATACATCTCCGAAAGCCTCAAAGTTAACTCTCAGTCAAACTTATGAACTTTTCAGACCTTCAAATTGCCAACTTCCGACAAAATATAGCTAAATAATTATAGGAACCTCCAAATACAAATCCGGACATACACATAAATCTAAAATCACCGTGCGAACCTATAGAAAACATCAAAACATGAATCTGGGATCATTCATACAAAAATCAAACCTTGGTTAAATCTTACAACTTAAGCTTCTAACAAAGGAACCAAGTGTTCCAATTCACTCCAAAACCTTCTCGGAACCAAACCAATCATCCATGCAAGTTACGAACCAACAACCAAGCATATAAGAAGCATAAAATGGGAAAACGGGGCTCAAATACATAAATGACCGGCTGAGTCATTACACATTTCACCTGTATAACCCACTATCACTATTTGTCATTTTTCTAAGCTTCACCAACTCTGTTATTGATTATTTCTAGATTTCATCAATTTCAATCATCCAACTACGAACTCGTAATAAAAAAAATCATCTAACCCCGTAATATATACTCCCTACGTTTCAATTTACGTGAATCTATTTGACTGGAAATAGAGTTTAAGAAAAAAAATGAAGACATTTAAAACATGTGATCCTAAACAAGCCATAATGTTTGTGTGGATATAATTCTTTAGAAACTTGTGGTCTTAAACATGTCATAGTATTTGTGTGGCTCTAAAAGCCTCTTATTAAGGGTATAATGAAAAGTCTAATTAAAATTATTTCAAATTTAGAAAGGGTTTATTCTTTTTGGAACAGGCTAAAAAGCAAATAGGTTCACATAAACTGCAATAAAGAAAAATGTATCTACTTGGAGCGGTGAAGTTACCTCAAAGTAGCCAAATTTTTAAAATATAACTTTTGAGATTTTTGGAGTTCTTGACATCTTTGGATGAAATCCAAAAATTTACAGTTAAATTGTTGTTGGTATCAACATATGTCAGGCAAAATTAACTTAAACGGCACCAATAACAACTACCTTGGTTAGTGGGATAAGCTTGAAGCACCAAGTTGCAATTTGAGAGCAAAGAAACCTAATTTCTTTTTCAAAATAGGGAATTGGCTCGTCACTGGCTCCTTTTATTGTGAGCACATAATTTTTATCCTTCTTCGAAATTACTCATAAATTGACATTAATATTAGTCTTTAGTTATTCTTAATTTTATAAGAATTTTTAAACTTTATTACTTTTTTAATTGCATTTTCACATTCTAGTTGCATTGTAGTTGTATTAATATCGACCAAAAAATCATTAAAAAATGTGTCTACCTTTAATTTTACATTTTAGGATTTTCTTTTGCATAATTAAGTGGTTAAATATATTAATTTTGGATTTTCATGGTTAACTATTAATGGAAATTGATACACATACTATAAGTGCAAGAAAGGGGTTAATTGATAATTAGAGCTTATGTAGCTAATTATGTAAAGAGAAAGAAGGAAAGGAAAGAGGATGCTTCTATTCAAATTGAACTGGGCCAAGCATTTTTGTTAGATCAATCTTGCAAAATCTCTACCCAGCCTATTCTCTTTTGACCTAATCTGCATTGTCCTTTTGAGCTTCAAAACGAAGTTGTAGAATACCTAAACATTGTCGTCTTTTTGCCTCTACAAGATAAAATGACTTCCTAAACCTTTCGCCTCCATAATTCAATTTCATCTCCTCAAACATCAAAACCTAGACGCCCATTTCCCCCTTTCTCTCTCAACAGCCGCCATCCCTATACACTGTCTACCACCGCCTGGTAGCCATACCTTCCAACATCTTACATCAAAGGCTCCACCTTTTCACCCCTTACCCAAATTCCCACCAATCTCCTCCAATTCATCGCTAATCGCCATTGAACTAGCCGAAATCATTAAAAAAAACCTAGCTTTATTTTAATTTTCCTAAGTTGCGCCAAAATTGACCTCCTCTCCCCTTGATTTTTACATTAAATGATAGATAGTTACAAGGTCTATCTTTTGATGTCACTTTCAAACTCAACTTTCGGCGCACGAATTTCGATCAACTTACCGCTGACTGGCCAAAAATCTTCGAGGCATTTTCTTTTCTCCTTTTTCCAGCTTGCATGAGCCATTGTGGTATGTAGCACTGGCCGGATTGTAAAATCCAAGCCAATGCTCATGCTACAATGACCCCTTGTTGGATGGAATCCTTTTCTGACGGTTAAACTCAAAAATGGTAACTTCTCAACCTCTCTTTCATTTCCTCACTGGAATGTTTGTCTTCGTATCTATTTGTTTTCCCCGTCTTGAATTGTGTTTGCATGACATTGAATTGGGATATTTAGAGTGGACCTCTATTTATTTGATTGCATCATGATTAGTTTAGCTGAGTTTGGTAGTAGTTTTCATAATCATTTAGTGTGCTAAATTAAGATTTTTGATTTGCATTAATAAATAACCTTGTATGCTTAGTGCTAAGAAATTGATGGTTGGTTTTGAGGTTTGAATTCGAACACGGGCCTGTCTTGAGTTGCAAACAAGCCCTATAGCTTTTTCATTGGGTTGATATTTGAGCTTGATTGTATATGGTCTTTTGACTTAAATCGCAGGCCTAGGAAATATTTCGAGCTCAATCCACTCTCTTAAATAGAATGAGACTTGAGCTGGGATGAAATCATCAGATACCATTAAGGGCAAAGAAGGGAAAAGATTGGAGAAAAAACTGATGGATATTTTAGGAGGGTGATAATGAGCTGGAATTAGATAGGTTTCAAGGATTTTAGGGGTAAAAATAGAGTTAAAAGAAGAAGATAATTGCTGGGAAAGAGGGGTAGTAAAGGCTTGTTAAGAGCTTATTGGGTGGGAAACATATAATTCTATTAGAGGGATAAATGGGTGAAAAAAAGGGCAAAGGACACCCTAATTTGGACTCTATATAAGCTGATTTTTCCTCTCAAAAGAGGCACACTTGGTGAATCATTTTGCAGATACTTGGATCTTTATTCGGGGGATATTTTTTTTTGTAATTCATTAAGCATTGGCATAGGGTTAGTTTTTATATATGTAAATTAATAAAGTACAACAAAGGAGAGGGACATAAACCTTACCTCCGAGACTATGGTGGATACACACTTGGTCATCCAAACATGACAACCAAATGAATCCTCAAAACTATGTGAAGTTAGACCTATAGTAATATGCCAACTGTCCATCCAAAACTGAAAGACAGTTTGGTATACAAAACAAGGTGAAGTGAGCTTTGGTCAACTATAAAAAATGTACAAGTGGACCTAAATCAACTAAGCAAATGAGTTGAAAGTGCATCTTACATATACAATAAGACCTACATCTAAAGCATATGTAGATTCTCCCCATGGAGTATGGAAAAAACAAATGAATGTGCAAGAAGTTATCTTAAATTTTGCTTTGACAATGGGACCACCAAATTGAAGATAGTTATCAAAAGAACCCATATATATAGGTGAAGTCACTGCCTTTGTATGTTGTTTTTGACATAAGAGACTAAGCACTAGCCAGCTGCTTGCATCTAAGAATTGAAACAGGCAGGTTGAAATGGTGGCTTTTGGGAAATGATATAGGAGCTTTCACACCCAACATCCCTCAGCAGGAGGCTACTACAATATTTATGCTTCTGCATCTGGAAGTTGAGGAAGAAACATGGCAGGACAACTAGGTTTTAGCCGCTAGATGTGTCCTGCAGGGTGTCTGTTAGGTGCAAGCACATACGCATGATAATCAGGAAATGGCATGCCATTAAACTGTGACATGCTCTTAGTAGATTGAGTACCAATAGTGCTAATACCACACTCTGAGAGCATCTCAATGGTAAGGACATATCACTCATCATAGTATTGAAAATTGAAACAAATAAGTTAGCAGTAAAGGGACAGGTTGATGGTGGTATCTATTGGTATCCATTTGATTTTAAAGCTGCTGCAAATGTGTTGAAGTTCTAGGTGGTGGACACTAGACTGTTGGTAACCTACAACAGGTGTTGGTTCTGTAACAGTGAAATGTAGAGTTTTGCACATTTGACTTCTTATTTTGAAGCCTGAATTGAGTAGATCCGGCTCCAGTTGTTGCCATATTATTTCCTCCTAGTGACAGGAAAGAACATGGAAGGGTGGTTAACGAAAGGTAAGATGTGAAGTTTATGGTGTGGGACATTCTATTTGAGGTGATCAGACTAAACCATGCTTTAAACCATTGAAATGCCCTTTGTAGAATGAGTACAAAGTGTACTAATACCACACACTGAGGCTAAGTCAATTGGCTGAGCATGACATATAGATAAATACCTACAAAAAAAATATTGTGTTAGTGAAAACCAGATCTTCCTATTTCTTGCTCTACAACACTAGCATTGTACTCTCAGTTTCTTTTGAATGTTGAGAGCTAAGTGTGGACCCACTCTCAGATTCTTGTGGATTCTGAGAGTTATGTGTGAGTCTGATCTCAGGTTCTTGTGGGTTCTAAAATATGTATGTGTGCTGATCGTGTAAAGTTCAAGGGGAGTAAGGTGGGATATGGGCAATTGGTCCGATGTGTTGGATTTTGGAGAAGGGTTCTGAAATTTGGTGTTGCATTTTGGGTGTTGAATGTGGGGGTTGATACCTTAGTGAATTTGTGGTAGTGTTGAAATGGAATATCAATGGTGGGAGGTGTTGCTCCATGTATAATGATATAAGGGTGTGAAGTTGTTAGGTGATGGTATGAGACTTTCTGTTGTCTGCATTAGTTGTTAGCTATATATGGATTCTTCATAGGCCAACACTCTTTCTAGTATTGGTAGACCTCCAATAGACTAAGCACTCTAGGTGCAAATACCACACCTTGGAGGTCTATCGATGCTATGTGTGTGTCCTTTTACCTGCACAAAGTAAGTAACAAGTTAGTGTAAAATAGAAAATCCATTGTTATTGCCTTTGCAATGCTCTTATGATGGACTTATCATCTGGACCACCATTCATGTTCCTATGGTTATGGTGCATTTCATGATGATCATTTGGACACACGGGTATGCTACCCTTAGTTTGTTTCTGTCAATCATAACCATGAGAAGTGGTAGAGGCCGAGTATGATGGAAAATGATTATTTGGGTTTTCCTATGCTTAAAGGCAGAGGTGCCCAAGAAGTCTTGCTGAATTTGACCTATGATGTGGGGAGGTAATTCAGAAACACTAGAGAAGTGTGTTATTGCATTGAGACTATGATTGAGTTTGGATAGGGAATCAGCTAGGGCATTGGCCTCTCTATATACATGAGAGTATGTGATCTCCACACACTGATGACAGAGAGTTTTAAATTTCTGAAAAGTCATCTGGATGGTCCAGGGGCTCCTTGTTGCTTGTTAACCAATTGATCAATAGCTCAAAGTCAGCCTCCAGATGTACTCTGTTGTACCCATTAGAAAGGCACCACTGAATGCCCATGAAGGCTGCTTCAGTTTCTGCCAAGTTATTGGTACTTCACCCAATGGGGATGTAATTGCTTGAATGAGTTCTCCCAAGTGGTTCCTGATCACAACACCACAACCTATCCTCCCTGGAATGGTAAAGGCAACCCCATCACTGTTAACTTTTACAAGTTTAGTTGATGGTCTGTTCCATCTAACCTATTGGGTAGATGTGTGATGCTTGATACTCCCAATGATTGAGCATAGATTCACCCATCTATAAGGCCAATTAATAGCTAAAAATTTGGTATGTAGCAGCAAATGTACATCAGAATTGATGGAAAATATTACCCTTGCAATGGTAGAGATCTTTGATCCATATTTAGCATTGCATCTGTTCTTCCACAAGTTCCAGCATATGATAATGGGAAAGGTGGATAGAATAAGCTTTTGTAATTTATTATGGTTCTATAGCCACCAGGTCATCAAGATTAATCTGTGGGCTTGTTGCCATGTTTGATGCCAACAGGGTCTCCATACTTCTTCCACACAGTCTAGCAAGACTTCCTTGACAGAAGATGTGTTCAATTGTTTCATCTTTAGGTATGGTACAACGTACACATCTTGATGTAGTAATAGTTTTGAAGAGTCTAATCCTATTATCAGTAGGAATGTTGTTCCTGAGGGCTCTCCAAAGACAAAAGGACCATTTAAAGGAGATCATTTTGTGCCATGTCATTTTATTGGTAAAGTTAGTTGTTTCTTCTTCCTTGACACCTCTCATGTATTTACACATGTAAAGGTTCCAGATGTTGTGGGGGTCCATATGGGTTGATCTTGATCCTGTGGCTTGTAGTAGATGGGAATCTGCATGATGTCTTGAATCTTATGCATTGGGGCCACTCTATTCAGTTCTTGTAGATTCCATTAGCAATTTTCCCATAATTGAGCCACAATTATGTTTCCAGGTCTGCCTCCTTCAGTCCTATAATTAGCTAGAGCACCAGTCCCCAGCCAGTTGTCCCGCCAGAAGCTGCAACTACTAGAGTGTAATCTCTAGTGAATGTATTTCTCAGCCTTTTTTTTTTGGTGTTCATCATTTATTTCCATGTCTGAGACTGTCCATTATCTCATTTCTTTGATATTAGATTTGTTCTTCGGTAGTATTTATCTATCAGAAAGTTGGCCCAAAATGATTTATTAGTTCTGAATAGCCACCACTACTCCAGGGATTGACAAAGATCCTCCATTATTTTGAAGCCAACTCCTCCTTCATTCACTGGGGAGGAGAGTTTATGCCATGAGGACCAGTAGTATTTGGCTTTGTCATTCTCCGTTCCCTAGAAAAAGGTAGTAGCCAGCTTTTGTATTTGTTTCAAAATAGCTTTAGGAGGAGAAAGAGCTTATAGGAGGTGTGTGGGAATTGAATGTAACACATTTTTTATCAAGGTAACCTTTCCTCCATATGACAGAATCCTGCTATGCCAGCCTTTGATTCTGTTGACTATTTTGGCCGTAATGTAGCTGAAGTGCACAATCTTTTTCCTACCTGTATACAAAGGGCATCCCAGGTCTGTGAGAGGGAATTCATTCTTATTAGTCCAGTTACCTGCTGTATTCTCCTCATTATGCTATTGAAAGCAGAGGGTGCAATCATGAAGTGGCTCTTTTTTCTGTTGATTTGTTGGCCCGAAGTTTCTTTGTAATTACTAAGAATCTCCATGACTTTCTGTAGTGAAGCTCTGGCCCCAGAGGTAAAAATTATAATGTCATCGGTAAAGCTTAGATGGTTAATTTTAGGGCCTCTTCTTTCCATGTAGAAACCATCGAAGAATTGATCATGGGTTAGGTTATTGAGAATTTTGGACAAGAGTTCTGCACTAATGATAAACAAGGAGGGTTCCAGGGGATCTCCTTGTTTCAGGCCCCTTGTTGAATGGAGGAAACCCCATCTGCTATCATTAATGATGACTAAGTACCAATTGTTGGACATGGTTCCCCAGACCATATCAATGATCATCTTATTGAAGCCCATCTTTCTCAGCATTATGCAAGTAAATCCCCAGGAATCTTTGTCATAAGCTTTAGACATGTCAAGCTTAATGACCACATTCGAGCCTCTGTTGAGTTTTTTATGCCATGAACAATATCCTGACCAAGCATTATGTTTTCTGAGATGCTTCTACCTTTGACAAAGCCTGTCCGATTGGCATAAATGATTCTAGGAAGAATAGGGGCTAGTTTGGAACTTATGACTTTGGAAATGATTTTGTTGATGAAGTTGCTGAAACTAATTGGCCTGAACTCTGTTAAAGAGTTTGGGAACTCCACCTTGGGCAGTAGGATAAGACAAGCACTGGTCATGTAATTTGGCATGGAAGCACCCCTAAAGAAAGCCAGTGCCACATTCAGCAGGTCAAATTTAATGATATTCCAACAGGATTGGAAAAAAATTCCATTCATTCCATCAAGACCAGCAACACTATAGGATTTATGGAGAACACAACTTCTTTGAGTTCTGTCAAATAGAGATCTTTATTCATGAGCTCATTATCTTACTCAATTATCATGGAAGGTATACAAGACAGCAAGTCTTCTCTGATGGCACTTTCTTTGTCGGTGAAGAGGTTCGGAAAGTAGTTGCAAGTTGTTGTACCAATAGCTTCATCGCCCTGAATCCATTCCCATCATCATCTTTGATTTTATGAATGAATAACTTCCTTCTTCTGCCTCTGATTAGACTCTGGAAATATTTGGAGTTAGCATCTCCATCTCTAAACCATCCTAACTGAGTTTTTTTGTTTCAGGATGGATTCTTCTAACCTCATGTATCTCACATATTGAACCTGAAGCCATGGTATGCTACTCTATCAGATTCATCATTTCTTTGAGCCGAGTTCATCTCAGCCTGCTTCAGGTTATGTTCATACTCCTTTGCCTTTAGAAAAATATCCCCATATTGTTGTCTGGACCATGTACTTAGAGTATTGGACAGTGTTTTGAGTTTCTGATCAAAGATCCACATAGCATTGCCATTGACCTTTTTATCCTAAACTTCCCGAGCAAGTGGGATAAATATATCATTTTCAACCCAACATTTCAGGAACTTGAAGTATCTTCTGCCAGAGTCTTGTCAAAAAGTCATTTCCATGAGCAGAGGATTATGATTTGACCCTGCTGAAGATAGATGGGTGATAATAGTAGCAGGATAGGAAATCAACCAGTTATCATTGACCAGACCTCTATCTAGTCTTTTCCAGACTATTGAACATTGACCCCTTCCATTTGACCAAGTGAACCTGCTACCATAGAAATCTAGGTCCACCGAGCCACAATCCTCAATCATGCTTAGAAAATCCAGGCTCTTGTTCATCTGGTATGGAAGGCCTCTCACTTTCTCTTCTATGGATGTTATCCTATTGAAATCTTATGGATTTTAGTCTTAGAACATCCCATAAAGGTCTTCTCTGAGTTATTTTACATTTGGCATAGATTAGAGTGATTTGAAATGGCTTCGGTGCTTCAGTGTGCTGCAATTCCATGGTAAGCTGCTTTTCATCCTGGGTCAATAACTTGGCCTATGAATTCTTGATCCCAACATACCCAGATTTTGTTGTTGATATTGGAAGATGAATTTTGCATGAATAACTAAAGTCTATAATGGTTGATATGAGTATCATCTAGAAATGGCTCCAATATAGAAATAAAAGAAAGTTGATGAAGTTGCTTCAAGGCTTTGAGTCTTTCAATGGCCCTTTGGTTCTGATACCCCTTGCATTCCATATGATTGTACTAATCATAGAAATTGTTTAAGAGTTGGTATTTTTGGTGTTATTTTAGAACTTCTAGCTTTCCTTCTAGTGAGATAGTAGGTGTTGCCTCTAGGTGACATGCCTTGAGATTCAACCATGTTTTCCAGATCAGGAGCCCCATTGATAGCATTGAGTATTTGATTACATGTATCCTCTACCTCTATATCATCACTATGTTCATCATCTGCTTCTTCATCCATGTTCCTTTCATCTTCAGATTGTATGTGATTGTACTCATCCTCATCCATTCTACCATACTTATTAGTCTTTGTAGTAGACTGAGTAGGTGGAATTGCATCAGCTGTCTGAGTACTGACTTCTGTTGTGGAGGGAGCTTGTGCATTCTGTGGTGCCTTCTCAGCATGAGGAGGGGGTATTGAATCCTTCATCCTGATATCAAGTGGGACCTTCATTTGAAGACTCTGAGGGTTAGAAGTAATAAGAGTTTGGGGTGTAGCTTGTGCATTAGCACCCTTCTATTTCCTCATTTTCCTTCTTCTTTTTTCCGACTAGGATTGCTCTTTGGTTTTGTTGTCAAAGCATCATTGGCCTGCAAATCTATTTTTGCGACTGTTTTGTCATTGTGGTTCCCTTCCATAGGGATGGAGATCTCACAGATTTCTGCCTCATTTTCTCCTAGTGAATCTTTCTCAAGGATGACCATTGTTGCTCTATTACTTTAGTATTTTCAGTAGCAGGTATTGGCTGTGCATTGGTTGTAGAAGTTGTTTGATCTATCACAATTTTAATCTGTGCTGCCTCCTGAACATCATTGCTTCCGGCAAGTAAGTTGTGGTTGGTCGCCTGATTCTGAGTCATAAGTTCACCACCCCTCTCCCGAGTAACAAAATCACTATTAGTGATTGTACATGTAATTGTTCCTGTTTGTTGGTTATTTTGTTGTTTTGGAATGAATATAGCCTGTGTTTTCTTTGTCTGATTCTATATTCCTTTGAAGTGCTTTTTCTTTTGAATTTGCCACTCTTTGTTGGAGGGATCAGCCCCTACATTTTGATGAATTCCTCTCGTCTGCTCATTGTTGATATGATTGGCACTCATGTGATTGTTCTGCTCAGTCCTTTGCTATTGTTTGGTCTGTTTTGTCTACTTTGGGGCTACCTGACCATTTGATGTTCCTGCTTCTTCTTCGAGGTTCTTTTCCTTGGAGACCATCAATGCTCCAGTCCTTTTCTTAGTTTCTTCATCATTCACTTTCTTAGTACAGGTGTGTAACAAGTAGCACATGTCTTTACAGTACAAACGCTAGCTTGGTACACTTTCATATTGAACTTCCAACCATCTGCCATCCCCATTCTTATCTTTGTCTTCATCGAATCCCAACCAAACATGTGAGGGCCTTGCCTTAGTGAGATCACTTTGCATCTTGACCTTAGCTACACTTCCTCTAATTTTTTGAAAGGAAGCTATATCCAAGAACAAAGCTTTTCCAATAGAAGATAGTAGAGTGGTTACGATCTTCATGTAATAATTATGCCATGGAAGTTCAGGAATGATTACTCAAATAGGAACTATTGTTGAGTCTTCATTAGGATTGAATAACGGATACCAAGCCTCAATCTTCATCATTTGCCCCTTAGTATACATATATTGCTTGTTCCATACAATTGTATGATCATATTCATTGTCCAAGTTTATGTAAACAGTCTTGGAATTGAAGTGTGCGATCTTCACACCTCCATTCTAGGCAGTGTGTTAGAAAATTTTTCAACCACAGTGTATTGTCATCTAGTAGCCAATTTGATCATGTAATCCTCCTTCTTGAAGACAACTGTTGGGTGTCCTTGTTTGGTAATAATCTTTGGCGGTGTGAATTCAATAAGGATTCTTTCTTCTGCAAGTTTGGCTCTCATCTTGGTAGCATATGAGTGAGTGACAATGGGAAGTGGTGGCTCGATAGAATTTTGGGGTTTCTTTATCTGGTCTATTGAAGGAGTGGCCTGTGTGAGGGTAGTATTAGGG
>MCJB01046125.1:102115-154732 GCA_002018475.1 Nicotiana obtusifolia
GGGGGGGGGGGGGCATCAGGGACTTCAACAAGGGTGTGGCCAGTTGATTTCGGAGGTGTAATTTTTGCAGGTCTATCAAAGTTTGCAGAAACTTTTGGTTGTGTATGGTCATAGACAGTTTTATAGGGTTTTTTTATCTAGTTATTTGCTCAATTGCATTACTAATAGAGTTTTGATTAGCCTTAGCTTAGGAATGATTGATCACATTGTCTTCTGAAACTATATGAGAATTGTGGATGTCTAGCACACTCCTTATTTGTTTTGGACAAGGAATTAGTTACTTACTCATGCGCATCCCTTGAAACTCCCTTGTCTTTGTGAACCTCTGGAATATTGGACACTGCATTTGCAACATCTGCTTGGTTTTCTCCTTCATCGGCAACACTTCCTCCATTTTTTCCTACATTGGTGGGGGTGACATTTTGTCGAGCACTTAGATTGCTGGACTGTACTGGTGTGGTTTTCTGAAGAATTGAAATGTTTTGCTGGTTGGAAGTTATTGAAGCTGATTTAGGTCCTTCCTTCTGAGAACCCATGGTCAAATCGCTAATGGTGTGGTCACTGTGGTCTGCCATAGCATCTCCTCTGGCAACTTTCTCCTGCAACCTATCGGTTGTCATTTGCATGTGGTCGAACTTCTGTGATTTTGCAGTGTCTTGTGCTAGAGTTGAGTAGCAGCTATGTCTTTTATTGGTAAGCAAACAGTTGCTTCAGATGAAGATTCTTCGATTGCAAGGATAGATTTTGTAGAAATTGTTTGAATGGGGTTGTCCACAACTCGAAGGGGATCTTTTTTAGGTTGGTCCGGTGGTTTCGCACCACCGATCGGTGAGTGATTCTGCATAACTCCAGTTTTACTACTAATCTCGTTGATCTCTCCGTTGGCTCTTATACGGAGAGAGAATTTTTGGTCTCTTTTATCCGTGTAGAGCATATTCAGGGGATATTAGGAGTGATTTTCTGGGAAAAACTTTGAGAGAAAGAAAAGTAAAATCAAGGAGAACATAGAGTGAGTGAGAAGTCTATAGCAAAATTAGTAAATTCGAAACAATTCTGCTACTTTAAGCTACCGATGTTGTTGGGATTTTTGGTTCAAAGTTTTGTGTTTTTCTTGGATTCTCAAGGGTTAAAATCATTCATGTTCTTGCTGTTTATTGCTGATTTTGAGCTCCATCCTATCTCTTTCATAATCTTTATTTGGCAATTTTTGTTGTTTTGTTGCTCAACTAGGTAAGAACACAAAGCTTTGTACATATTCTTGTTTAGATGATTAAAACTACTGTGATTTCCATTTGATTGTATGCCTATATGTGTTCAATTCTAGTTTTGATTTTTCATGGTTATGTGTTGGATAATTTTTAATACTTGTGTAACGATCCGACCGGTCATTTTAAGTATTTGCATTCAGTTTGAGTGTTTGAGGTCGTGAATATTTATGCATGGTGTATTCTGACTTGAGTGCATCATTGATTTTGATTTTTTAGTGGTTCAGAATTGATTGAGAAGGATGACTCTCACTAAGAAGCCTAAAGTTGAAAGAGTTGACCAAGTTTGTATTTCGTGTATTTGACCTGGATCAGAATTTTGATGGTTTCGGTATGTTTGGATGGTAATTTTGGACTTGGGCATATGCCGGATTTTCAATTGGATGTTTCTAGAAGGTTCTGACACTAACTGGCAAAAATTAGCAATTTATAGGTTTGAAACTTTCCTAAGATTAACGATGGTTTGACTTTATGGCTATTGGGCTCGGAATCTTGTTTTGGAACTTGGAATAGGTTTTCTTTGTTATTTGGAACTTATTTGCAAAATTTGGTGTAATTTGGAATTGGTTTGGTAGGATTCGGACCCGTGGTTATGTTTCTAGCAATTCTTGAAGTTCATGGTGATTCATGCGTTTTGGTGTCTGATTCGTGGTTCTAGATATTATTTTTGTATTTTGATCGCGTGAGCGAGTTTGTATGGTGTTTTTAGACTTGTTTTGATGCTCGGTGTGGAGCCCCGAGGGCTCGGGTAAGTTTTGGATGCGTTCTGGAGAGTTGTAAAAGGTTCAGAATTTCTGGTGTTTTTTGATCTCGCATTTGCGAGAAATACGTCGCATTTGCGACTATTGCTTTTGCGAATATGTAGTCTCATTTGCATTTCGCGTTTGCGAAGCCAGCCTCGCAATTGCGATAGTGGCCTGGGCTGCTAATTGTTCGCTTTTGCAAACATTTGACCGCTTTTGCAAATGTCCTATTTCTTCATTTGCGACCATTTATGTCGCATTTGCAATATGCGCAGAACTGTTCAAGTTTCTTTTTTCGAAGTAATCTCCACATTTGCAAAGGTTCACAAACCCTATGTCGCAAATGCGACATCTGCAACTTGTTTGTAGTTGAGTACTTCGGGACTTAGCTTCATTTTATCATATTTTGAACCCTAGGCTTGGTAGGAAATGATTTTGTGAAGTGATTTTAATACCAACTATTGTGCAAGTGATTCTAACTAATTTTCAACAATATTTCATGATTTTATATTAGATTTAACATCAAATTCATGAGAATCAAAGAGGGAATTTGTGGATTTTTATCAATGTTTTGAAAAATGAAGATTTGAGTTTTGAAAGTCGATTTGGACTCGGATTTGAAAATAAAACACATATATGGACTCGTGGGGTTATGGTAGTCAAGACCTACCCTTGGATCGGGGTTTTGACTAGATGGGCCCGAGGTTGACTTTTGTTGAATTTTTGGAAATGGTGTAAAGATCATAACTATATTAATTGGAATTGATTTCTCTTGCATTGTTTGATATTATTAAGTCTCTTTTGGCTAGATTTGAACTGAGCAAAGGTGAAATTTAGAGAAAAAGCTATTTTCATTATTGATTCGGCCTAATTGAGGTAAGTATCTTGCCTTTGTGTGGGGGAAATTACCCCTTAGGTTTTGGATTGAGGGTACTATTTGAATTATGTGGAAGACGAGTACACGAGGTGATGGGTGTGTACACGGACTTATATGTGGTATTTTACCAGTTTAGACTATTAGGCTTCTTTCATACATTTAATTTGAAGTTATCATTTCATGTTATATCTTTTGTTGTTAGGCTTTCTCTTACGTGCTTTACTTGAAGTTGTTAGTACATGTTCTATCTTTTATTGTCAAGTTCACTCTTATATGCTTTAATTGTTGATTGCAATTAATTGTTGAATTCATGCCTTATCTGTTACATGCCTTAATTGTTAATTGATCCTCGATAATCGTTTCTTTGTTTATGAATTTTCGTTTCTTGCTATTTGATTTTGTAAGTTATCGTGTAACTTTCTCATCCGTGTGAGTTCTTTGCGTAGCTTCGTTATCACGATTGATTTTCTGATATGCCGTAGTTGGTTATAATTCTTTGTGAAATGCCTATTGTTTGGTGAACGGGCTGCAAGATATGATATGGAGCGATAAGGACGGATGATATGATATAGATGGGATCGGGTTACATGCCGCACCAAATTGATATGTTGTGAATATTTGTGATAGTAAAGTTATTCCTAGTTGTGATCTCATGGTACATTTTATGTTGGAACGGTTTATCGGATGAACAGTTATTGTTGTTTCTTAAATCATTTCACTTGTAATTGATCATATTTGGTTGACTGCTAGTATTCTAGAAATGAAACGATATTGACTTCTTTTGTGAGTGGATTCTATGTGATTTGTCGTGTTGCTTTAACATGCCAATTTGTGTCTTTGTTATTTCTTGGTAAATTGACTGTCAAGGTGAATTACGTGCATGGGGTCATTATCTAATATTAGGTCGAGTTGTTGGTAACTTAGCGGTTCTAAATAAAAGAATTCTTGATGTGCTATACTTATGTGACTTTCAAATAGAACTCGTTATCTCATTCGGTGCTTTCCTATTTTAAATGGTATCTCATTTCTAATTTAAATGGATTTTAAAATTATATTTATCTCCCTATTTGATGTTTACTTTATCTGAAAATTGTCATCACGTTTTACTTTTAACAAATTATCTAGTTAACTCATTAATTTAACAGATGTTTTACTTTGTTTAAACATGATATTTTTACTTATTTTATCAGTTTCCAAACTAAACCTATCTGATACTCCATTTTGTATAACAAGTTCTTACTTCACTTTATTTGATTTCTAAAATAAACTTATTATCTCCTTAGATGCCTTACTTTATTTCAGACTATTATTATGGTTATCTGGTATTACATATACATTTCTCGATCACTTTAATTGATATTTGACACTGATACGATGTACATGGTAGCACGATGACTTTGCCATAAGAAGGTGATTGCTATTCTGGGCACGAGGTGCCATACGTGTAAGATTTGTTAATTGTGACTCATGATTTGTGATTACGAGGTGTGGTACCTCGTGGTAATTATTGTTGTAATTCATGCATTAGGAACGATTTGATTAATTGAGTTGTCATCGGTTTTCGTTACTTGAGTTCATTCATATTTCATCTGTATTCTAACTATGATATTGCTTTATTACTTGTTTTCTTCTTGTTGCCATTGTGCTTCTATTATTTTCACTGTCGGTTGTGAATTTGTGATCCTTCCACAGTTGGTCATACCTTGATGTTCTTTCCAGTGTTAGTTGTATGTTATATCCTGCACAGGTTTCTATGTCTAGTAGGTGTCTTGACCTAGTCTCGTCACTACTCTATCGAGGTTAGGCTTTATACTTACTGGGTAGCTGTGGTGTACTCATGCTACGCTTCTGCACATTTTTTCTGCAGATCCAGGTACTTCTGATCAAGTTGGTTTTGAAACTTATGTCTGTATGGCTGGAGACTTCAAGGTATACCTGCTTGACGTTCATAGGCCCTGGAGTCACCTTCTCTTGTCTTTTATTTCCACTGTTTACTATTCTGAATTGTGATGTACTTGGTATTCCTAGTTACTCTTAGGAAAGCTTATGGCTTGTATTACCGGTTTTGGGATTTTATGAGTGATGTTGGTTCAGCTATGTTGTTTCAGTTGTTAACTAATGTATTAAAGTTTGGTTAGATAAATTCCATTAATTCTCAACATGTGTTAGGCTTACCTAGTCCCAGTGACTAGGTGACATCACGACTACTTAAGGTGGGATTTGGGGGTCGTGATAAGTTGGTATCAAAGCTCTAGGTTCATAGGTACTACGAGTCATAAGAAAGTTTAATAGAGTCTTGCGGATCGGTGCGGAGATGTCTGTACTTATCTTCGAGAGGCTACAGAACTATCAAGAAACTCCACTCATTTCATTCATTATCATGCGGCATTGATTCAGCTTGAAGCGTATGCCTAATATTCCTTTGCATCAACTCATGTATGATGCTACACACTCGGTATCTACTATGTGCCGATGGTTCATGATGCTGCAGACGAGCTATGAGAGGGCCATGGATACTCAATCATCGTCTCGAGGTGTCGTCCAGACTGAGGATGCAGATGTATTCAGAGATCATACAATTGTTCGCATGGGGGTGCAGCGGGTTCTGGCATTTGGTTGATAAGTACGAGCTTGGGAGGATTTAATTGGTTGCCTAATCATTGCGATCATGGTAAGGTCAAGAGGTGGATGTTGATTTGAGGATAGTTGGTGGTATTAGAGACTATATGGTTCGTATGGGATTTCTACTCAGTGAAAGGTACATACTATCATTCAAGGCATTGGAGGAAGCGAGTTTGACTGTTACGAGGATGGACATGCACTTAGTAGACGATTTGAGGTATCTTATGATTGGTGTTATACGAGCTATGAAGGTTGTTATTGTGGATCATCGGATGTTATTTCCTATGGCTTCACGCCAAGTGGGGGAGTCCACTATCGATGATCAGATTGCAAGGTCATGTGTTATATCTGTTTGGCTTGAGGTGTATATGTGGTATTGAAGGGGTTCCCAGGAATTGTATGTATGATTAGGATCTGAGATTCGCATGGGATAGTGTTGGGACTTGCAGTATATTTGTATCCTTAATAAATCTACATTTCAGTATCAGAGAGGTTAGAGGAACAGCTTCAGGTTCAGAAATTCCTATTCAGAGTGGGTATCTCGGTTGCGGCATTATGGGGTGTTCCGGAGAAATGCAGGTTTATGAACTTCTGGGCTACGTGATTCGTGCTAGGATCTTTTGTATTGATCTTTTGTTTTGGGATCATTGTGTACCGACAGGGAGAAGTGTTACCTTGAATAAAAGTTGAGGAGGATTTGAAGAAATGGGTCAGCTTGGTGGTGTTGGGTCAGCATAGCAATACAGGTAATTGGTCCTTTTTGGGTGGTAATTCTTTATTGATGTTTGTTGTAGTACTCTTGGGTTTGACAGTTTTGGTGACTCGGTTGAGTTGGGGAAACTCAGTCCAAGATAGCATGGACGATTTCAGAAGTTAAGAGAATGCTAGATGGATATTACATGAGAAGAGCGTGAATTTTAGGTGGCACCTTATGTTTTGACTTACGGATGCTTGACTAGTGTTACAGTGATCTCCTGGTTTCAGGATTCTAAGGTTCAAGATTTGTTGAGTAGCATGGAAGATCTATGTAGGTGTTGTCCGTAAGATGATGGAGCGTGAGTGATGTACCAGCCATTTAAGTAGCGAGATTGAGATCGAGTATGGAGATTATGATATTCATGAGGGTTTTGAGGCTAGACGTCCTTGTAGGGGGACTATTCCTCATTCTAATTGTGAAGAAATGTCGAGATTAGGATGACTGATGGCATACGTTATGGATAGGTGTCTATGGACTTTTGGGAGGTTATTTATCCGTTTGGGGAATGATCAGAATTTGTTTGGGGGCTATTTAAAAGCCTAATGAGAATGTGTATTCTATATCAGATCAGGTTTGGTTACTCTTACGCAATTATTATCGTATTACCGAGCATAATGGATGTTATTTGTGCCCCAGTCTATGTTATGTGCTTCTCTCTTATGCTATGATGGGCTGTGAGGTTGCACGATTATTCACACACACGGTTTAATCCCATTCAGACCTTATGGGGATATGTGCAAGATGGCTCTCATGATGTTGATTTGCTTATCGCACCTTAGTTGTGCTTGTTTTTCTCCATATTGTATTATTCCTATTCATCTTTCCACAGTTATATTTGTGCACTCTAGCATGCTTGATGTTGGCATACATTTGTTTAGTGATCCCGAGCATTTTGGATCGATGGATATCCCTATGTGGATTAATATATTTGGGATCGGGTTGCGCTCCGCAACGAATATTATGTGGGATACCCTTCCTTGTGTTTATTTGTTGTTTTAGCTTACCTCTGTGGGATGAGTTAACTAAATTGTACTTTTGATGTTATAGCTGTTGTACTTGTTAGATAGTCTTCGTACGTTGCTTTCTTTCTATTGTTAGATACTTTCTTTCTGAGTTATTGCTTGTTTGGTGTATGGACGGGATATTGTGAGAATCCGTGTGGTTTTGGTGTGACTTGTCAGTAGGTTGCTTGTATGGGTTGAGATGAGGTTTCTAGACCTGAGAAATGCACTATTGTATCTGGATGAGGAGTATTTGGAAGAATGATACCATATTTTTGCTCATAATTTGGCAAAACCTTATCGAACGTGAGAGCTTCTTGACTTGTTGATTTCATAGGTGGTTATGAGTTTCTGCATGTGTCTTTTATCACTAGCAGCGTCGCGGAGTTCCCGAACGAGGTTTTATTTGGCATGAAGTGTATTACCGGTATCGAGATTGTTATTGGGCAGCTATGGCGGTCGGAAGCTACTGGTACAAACATCTGAGTTATCTGGAATATCAGGTAATTATACCTTGGGTTGAAGTAGTGACTTAATCCAGCTTGTTCAGGCTATACAGTGTATTGATGCGAGATTTGGGTCATATGATGAGTTTCATATGTTGAGGATTGGGTTCTAAGGTTTATGGACTAAAGATGAAGTAAGATCTTCGGTTAAGTTATGTTGTTAGGCCTACATGGATTGGGGTGACGTGGAATCACCCTCGTGTATGTATGGTGAGCTCATGCAATGATTTAATAGCTTTGGAACGACTCCTAGCATGTTTGAGGACGAACATATGTTTAAGTGGGGGAGGATGTAACGATCCGACCGGTCGTTTTGAGTATTGGCGTTCAGTTCGGCTGTTTGAGGTCACAAATAGCTTCACATGGTGTATTGTGACTTGCGTGCATTGTAGGTTTTGATTTTTGAGTTATTCGGAATTGATTTAGAAGGATGACTTTCACTTGAGAAGCTTGAAGTTGAAAGAGTTGACTAAGTTTGATTTTTGTGTATTTGACCTCGAATCTAAGTTTTAATGGTTTTGGTAGGTCCGGATGGTGATTCTGGACATGGGATTATACTCGGATTTGCATTTGGATGTTTCTAGAAGGTTCCGACACTAATTGGTGAAAATGGGCAATTTTAAGGTTTGAAATTTTCTTAAGTTTGACCATGGTTTGACTTTATGGCTATCGGGTTTGGAATTTGATTTTGGGACTTGGAATAGGTCCGCTTTGCCATTTCAAACTTGTCCACCAAATTTGGTGTAATTTGGAGTTGGTTTGATAGGATTCAAATGCGTGGTTGTGTTTCTAGCAATTCTTGAATTTCATGGTGATTTTCATGCGTTTGGTGTCTGATTCGTGGTTTTAGATATTATTTTGATATTTTGATCGCGTGAGCGAGTTGTATTGTGTTTTGAGACTTGTGTTGATGTTCGGTGTGGAGCCCCGACGGCTCGAGTGAGTTTTAGATGCATTTTGGAGAGTTGTAGAAGGTTCAAAATTTCTAGTATTTTCTAATCTCGTATTTGCAAAGAATATGTCGCATTTGTGACTATCGCTTTTGCAAACAAGTAGTCGCATTTTTGAAGAGGCTGGGGGACTGGCAAGCTTCGCATTTGCGAAGCCAGGCTCGCAAATGTGATGGTGGCCTGGGCTGCTGGTAGTTCGCTTTTGCGGACATTTGACCGTTTTTGCGAATGTCCTATTTTCGCATTTGCGACCATTTATGTCGCATTTGCGGTACATGCAAAATATTCAAGCTCCACTTTTGCGAAGTAATCTCCACTTTTGTGAGGGTTAGCAAATCACAAATGCGACATCTACAAACTATTGGGTAAGTAATTTAATCAATTTGCAGCTATATTTCATGATTATACATTAGATTTAACATCAAATTTATGAGAATCAAAGAGGGAATTTGGGGATTTTTGTCAAAGTTTTGACAAATGAAGATTTGAGTTTTGAGAGTCGATTTGGACTCGGTTTGAAAACAAAACACATATATGGACTCATGGGTTATGGATAGTCAAGACATATCCTTGGACCCGGGTTTTGACCCGGCTAGCCCGAATTGACTTTTGTTGGAATTTTTGAAATGGTATAAATATCATAACTTTATGACTTTGAATAGGTTTCTCTTGCATTATTTGATATTATTAAGTCGCTTTTGGCTAGATTTGAGCCGAGCAGAGGTGAAATTTGAAGAAAAAGCTATTTTGCGCATTAATTTGGCCTAATTGAGATAGGTATCTTGCCTAAATTTTTGTTGGGGAAAGCAACCCCTTAGGTTTTGGATTGAGGGTACTATTTGAATTATGTGGACGAGGTATACATGAGGTGACGAGTGTGTACACGGACTTATATGTCGTATTTGACCGGTTTAGACTATTAGGTTCATGCATTTAATTGAAGTTATCGTTTCATGTTTTATCTTTTGTTGTTAGGCTTGCTCTTATGTGATTTACGTGAAAATGTTAGTACATGTTCTATCTTTTATTGTAGTTCACTCTTATGTGCTTTAATTGTTAATTGCAATTACTTGTTGAATTCATGCCTTATCTGTTAATTGATCCTCGGTAATCGTGTCTTTATTTATGAATTGTCATTTCTTGCTATTTGATTTTGTGAGTTATCGTGTAACTTTCTCATCCGTGTGCTTCTTTACGTAGCTTCATTATTGCATTTGATTTTGTGATATGCCGTAGTTGGTTGTAATTGTTTGTGAAATACCTATTGTCTGAGGGATCAGGCTGCACGCTACAACAATATTAAAATAATATGGAAAGATATGATATGGAGCGATAAGGACGGAAGTATGATACAGGAGGGATCGGGTTGCACGCTACAACGGATTAATATGTTGTGAATATTTGTAATAGTAAAGTTATTCCCGGTTGTGATTCTCATGGTACATTTTATGCTGGAAAGGTTTATCGAATGAACGGTTATTGTTGTTTCATAAAACATTTCACTTGTAATTGATTGTATTTGGTTGACTGTCAGTATTCTAGAAATAGATCGATATTGACTTCTTGTGTGAGTCATGCATTCGATGTAATTTTTCGTGTTGCTTTAACAATGCCAAGATGTGTCTTCTTTATTTCTTGGTAAGTTGATTGTCAAGGTGAATTTACGTGCATGGGGTCATTATCTCATATTCGGTTAAGTTGTTGGTAACTTAGTGGTTCTAAATAAAAGAATTCTTAAGGTGCTTTACTCTTGTGACTTTCAAATAAAACTCGTTATCTCATTCGGTGCTTTGGTATTTTAAATGGTTATCTTATTTCTACTTTAAATGGGTTTTCAAATTATATTCATCCCCCTATTTGATATTACTTTATCAGAAAATTGTCATCACGTTTTGCTTTTAACAAATTAAATAGTTAACTTGTTAATTTAATGGATGTTTTACTTTTTTTTAAATATGATATTTTTACTTATTCTTTTGGTTTCTAAGCTAAACCTATCTGATAATCCATTTTGTATAACTTGTTCTTACTTCACTTTATTTGATTTATAAAATAAACTTATTATTTCCTTTGACGCCTTACTTTATTTCGGACTATTATTACGGTTATCCGGTATTGCATTTACATTTCTTGATCACTTTAATTGATATTTGGCACGGATACGATGGTAGCACGAGAAATTTGCCGTGCGAAGGTAATTTCTGTTGTGGGCACGAGGTACCATACGTGTAAGATTTGGAAATTGTGACTCATGAGTTGTGATTACGAGGTGTGGTACCTTGGGGTATTTCTTGTTGTAATTCGTGCATTAGGAACGATTTGGTTAATTGAGTTGTCATCGATTTTTCTTACTTGAGTTCATTCGTATTTCATCTGTATTCTAACTATGTTGTTGCTTTATTACCTATTTACTTCTTTTTGCCACTCTGCTTCTATTATTTTCACTGTCGGTTGTAAATTTGTAATCCTTCCACTGTTGGTCTTACATTGATGTTCTTTCCATTTTTTGCTATATGTTATATCCTGCATAGGTTTCTATGTCTAGCTGGTGTCTTGACCTGGTCTCGTCACTACTCTATAGAGGTTAGGCTTGATACTTACTGAGTACCTCTGTGGTGTACTCATGCTACGCTTCTGCATATTTTTTGTGCAGATCCAGGTACTTCTGATCGAGTTTGTTTCGAGGCTTATGTCTGCACGACTGGAGACTTCAAGGTATACCTGCTTGACGTTCGCATATCCCGCAGTCACCTTCTGTTGTCTTTTATTTCCACTGTTTACTATTGTTTCAGAACATTGATGTACTTGGTATTCCTAGTTTCTCTTAGGAAAGCTTATAGCTGATGGTCTATTAGAAACAACCTCTCTATCTCCACAAGGTAGGGGTAAGGCTGCATACACATTACCCTCCTAGACTCCCACTATGTGGGACTATACTGGGCTTTCTGTTGTTGTTATTGTTATTGTTGCTGTTGTTGTTGTTGTTGTTTCGTAGGAGTGCTTGGGACTTGTACTACCAGTTTTGGGATTGTATGTTTGATGTTGGTTCAGCTATGTTGTTTTAGTTATTAACTAATGTATAATATTTAAGTTAAATAAATTCTATTAATTTTCTGCATGTGTTAGGCCTACCTAGTCCCAGTGACTAGGTGCCATCACGACTATCTAAGGTGGAATTTTGGGATCGTGACAGCTTGAGATGTGTTTGTCTAGCACAAGTGCAATCAATAATTGAGATAATAGAAATTAATTGATGCAATGCATGTGTCAATATCAGTTAATTCTTGTCCTTTGATAAATTCCTACTGTATTAGTGCTTGATGTTTGAATCTATACTTTATAGTTCAAAGATAGCTTCTGGTGTTATTTGAAAGTTGGAGTCAAATGAGATTTACGGGAGTCAAGCGAGTCTAGGAAATATCGGTGTTTATTCTAAGGATTGATTAGTGCTTAATCAAACTCGAAGATTCAAAGACACAAAAGTGGCCATCATCGTAAATGGTTGATTTTGATTGAGTTAGAATTCAAGTGTAGAACACTATTTTTTTCTAAAATAATACGTTGCAGATGATTTTATTGATGACTAAACCCACAATAATATTGTCTGCATAGCTGCTTTAATTTGCAAAGTAAGATATGAATGATTATGGCTATGAGTGGAAAAGAGCTAAGACTTCGTGAGAGCCATTGGGCCAACCTCTGTGAGGCCCAGTTTCCTGTTTACCCTCAGCTTCCAGTAGCTGACTAACCGCGGTCCAACTTTGGCAAAATATATGTTGGAACTTGGCAAGACCAATTCTGTCAGGTCCATGCAAACTTATATTTATTCAGTTTATAAGACTGGGCTTCACGTCGAGTCCAGCCCCCTGAATTGTGAGAAGTTGTTCCGTGATTAGTTTTACGGGTCCAACAGATATAATGTTACTCCATCTCATTAGTTAAGCTACTACTGCATTGTAACAAGTGTGCTAATTATTGCCTCCGCGTAACTCTATCCTTAACAATAGTATCATGGGCCGAATGCATTTGGTTTTTTAAGAATTTTAATAATTTCATCAAGTTATAAATAATCCTTTGGCTTTTAGAGCTTTGTAGTATTACAACTTCTTCAAAAATAATTGCCAAAGTAAGAATGATAGTAACTGGTAAGCTGTAAATTATTTTCAACAATTTAGTATCTACATCTATCGCTTAATAGTCTTTTAGATAATCGAATCATATACTTGATCCACAAATAAATTCCATAATTTATGGCCTCATAACAATTTCAAATTAGTGTAGGAAAATAACCCATAACATTGTTAGTTTCTTTTAGGTACAATAAATAATATAATCATCGTGACTACGGGTACGATTTCCATGACATAACTGTGATACGTAACTTCAAATTCAAGTGTGCGTTTACGCAACTTGATCAATTAACCTCAAATAATAATAAAAGTTTCATTATTCATGGGTACGTGTACGTGGCACTATTTATGACATTTAAACTCAACAATGATGCGGTTCTCGCGACTTGTTCAGTATAAATTTCATAATTCTTTAAACAAACAAATAAAAGCGATTTGTAAAAGCGAAAATGCATAATATCTCTAAAAGCATATAATATCCATATTAAGTAAGCCAAGTATAAATTGCTAAAAGACCGTGCTAAAACTACAAAATTCAGGGAGTGCCTTACACCTTTTCCCCATTAATAGAATTCTTTACCAGGTTTTCTATGTTCGCGGACCATAAAATGGTGACTAGGAATACCAAAATCAGATAATTCCAAGAGGTGACTCCTTAAAATAAATAAAAAATAATCTCTCTTCAAATAATGTCACTTTAGTTGAAAAAACTCTTTTGTTTTAAAAATCCCCGAAAGAAAAAGGTGTGACAACTCTGGCGACTCTATTGGGGATCGAACCCAAAATCTCTGGTTCAAGGTTCAGAATTTGAGCATGGAGTGCATTTTATATTTGGATTTATAAAATTATCTGATATTACTTGTTTGAGTCTAATGTGCTAACTGCCACTCTTTTACTTCTTTGATATTATGTAATATATATATATATATATATATATTATACTACCCTCTTCTCTCTGTGTCTTCTAAATCTATTGGAGGGGAGGGGTACGCGTGCCCCTTTTCCATTAGAAGTGTCACACACGTTTTAGGACGGGGATTGAATCAGTTACAAAGCCGGGTAACCTTCTGTGTTCCCGGTACATTGTCCCCCCTCCCCCCTCCGGCTAAAGCTGTCCGCTTAGGTAAGCCGGTATAGAAACCTCTCCCATTAGGATTTAAACCTAAAAGAATAAGCCACATGTCAGATTCCTAATAGGAACGTTTGTTTGCATCACGTGCATTTAACTTTGGGGACTCAGCACAAGGACTAGGTCCGTCTAGGACATGTGTACCCTTTTTAAAGACCATCATGCGAATCTTACGTGTTATTTGTACATTGTTTGCAAGGTATGCATGTTGACTGGCTTCTAAAATACAAAAAATAAAATAATAAAAATCAAGAGGTAGAAAATAAGAAAATTGAATTCACCTTGGTTTTATCAAAATCCTGGTATTTGAAAAACCAAACAATGCTAAATTTTACGTAAAAGGTTATTCAAAATAGATTGAGATTTCCAAACTATTCCCTGCATTGACCGAAATACATGGGTATGACTCTCACTATCCATTCAGATAGTGACCTTTTTACTTTTTGCCAAAAGCCGTTCATGATAAAATACGAATTTTGCAAAATTGACTATCTATTTTTGAAAATAAATAGCGTCGGTCTTGACCCCTTTTTTGTCCTTTATATGTGCACTCTTCAGATCATACCATTACGAGTTGCAGATGAGGTCCCACTGAGACTTCATATATGATGGAATGATTTGGGAAAATAAGGATAGGATCTGGTCACCAATTGTTTGGGAGCACTTACCGATATGATGAAGATTAAGCCTAGGGGAGATCTGATAGATGCCCTGGTCCATTCTGGGAACCTGTGCACAACGTATTCCATTTCTCAAACTTTGAGTTGACTCCTAAATTAGAGGAAATGGTAGGCTAGGCCGAATCTGTCGGAGAACTGAGGCATCAATATCTGATATCCCCCAGATTCGTTACCCCATACAAATTTATGGACCTGTTGAATATAAGCTGACAAGTAAGGAATTCAAATCTGGCAGAAGGGTATTGCTCATACCAGTTTCCGTACAGCCGGTATGTGCGGGCAAAAGGGTTCAAGGTTCATGAAAATGGGAATTGCAACAAGTGAAACAAAAACAATTGGGATGATCACATGCGTTTCTCCTTCATAGTTCTATTTTTAGGAACAGTGGTTTTGTCAGGCCCCGACCTCGGGGAGCGTGACCAGAGCCCAACCGAGATACTCCGGTTAAGCAAGCCTGCTAGGTGCCTTCTACCCAACCTTGCCCATTAACAATATAAGAATCAATAGAAGTGATAGACATGAGAAGAGTCAAGTGTTTCATATTTTCATTACTCAAAAGATATTCATTTATGATTCTCCAAAATATTACAAGCTTATAGATATGATGAAAAATGTTTGTCAAATACCAACACTTCTAGTTTAATTCCCAACATCAAACACCACCCACAACCTATATACAGAGCCTCTAAGTATAACAGAAGTGAAGAATGGATGTGCCGGCAACAAGGCCATGGCTATACCTCAAAGCACAAAATACAACGTCAAATGACATAAATCCCGGAATAGATTAGGGCTCTCCAAAACCTACTGAGTAGAGAGTAACTGCGAATGAGGATCACGACCGCCCGTTGATGAACCACCTGGATCCATTGGAAATGCAGCGCCCCTGATAAAATGGACGTTAGTACATATGGAATAGTACTAGTATGCAAAGCTAAATGTCCCCTTTCTAAATAGAATGCCAATATAAGAAGGGGAAAAAAATATGGAAACAATAAGTAACAATCAACAATATCCAAATGCCAAGTTTATAACAAAACAATTTTCAAAATATGCATATATTATATATTATTGGTTAGGAGATCATTAGTACTGATATACCACCGTGTTTTAGCATTGAGTCTGATCACGGCCCGATCGGCTAGGCCGTCTCACCCAAAGACATTCGATCTATACAAAGCGGCCCAGTCGCCTCACCCCAATGTGTGCGGGTGGAGGTATAATAACAATCACAATCTCTACACAAAGCAGCCCCGCCACCTCACCCCAATGTGTGTGGGTGGAGGTGTATCACAATCACAATCTCTACACAAAGCGGCCCCGCCGCCTCACACCAATGTGTGCAGGTGGAGGTGTATCACAATCACAATATTTACACAAAGCGGCCCCGCCGCCTCACCCCAATGTGTGCGGGTGGAGGTGTATCACAATCACAATCTCAATCACAATCTCAATTACAATTTCCAGCACAATCACCACCATGTGTGCGGCATGGCGTCCGATTACGAACCGACCGGCTAGGCCGTCTCACCACAATGCCGTGTGGATCGACATCACCCTATTCTAGTAATAATCTCATCCCAATAAAGGGAAATATTCTCATCACAACAATCTCATCCCATATAAGGGAAATAATCACAATGCACCCTACACCGGCACGTGTAGTTTCGGGGTTAGGTTATTCCAACCTACCCTTCCTCAGTGTCTAACGATACTCCCAAAAATATTTTTGTTTTGCACATAAGGGAAACAAAAGTATATTTAATATTCACCTCATTATCTTTCACTATATATATATATATATATATATTCATTAGTACTTTCAACCATTCACACCATCGTTATTTTTTTGGCTCTCTTGGCCATACGTATGGTTCTTCATTCATGGCACGATGGCCGCATCTCATATCACACACTTTCATTTCTTTACTTTCAAGGATCATCATCACAAACATCAACATATCGAATATTCCGGGAAATTTTAACTTCAAGTTCATTAGCAATGAAGGCTTTAAGCACAATAATTTTCTTTCCAACGAATGGAGCAAACTGACTAGCAATTGAAGCACAAGTTAAAATCATAAATGAGTGGTACACCACTTATTCTTGAAATACTTTTCCCAATAAGGCAATACACAATTTCAACTCATGAGTATGTAAGAACTCAAATCATATTGGAAATATTTATAAAGGAAAGCATGGTGATTTATGATTTAACACGAATTCAAATCAAATGCACTAGTTACCACAACCATTGCCATGTTTTATATCTCACTCTCACTTCTTTCATTTTCAAGCATATTTATAGATCATAATCAATAAGAGCATTTGGAATCAAGGCCTAAAGCATAAATATGAACAATAGGGGTCTTAGGCGCATTGAGTTTTCTTTCACAATTGGGAATAACAACGTGCAATTTAAACACGATTTGAAATGATACTATCTCGACATATTGGTCACACTAGGATACATTCCCGATGGAGAACATAAGATGATAGGAATAACAACGTGCAATTTGGTGCATATTTCTAGTATATATCTTTCAACACAAGCTTATTTGAAATAGTCAATTGTATAAGGAATAACTCGGAACATGGGAATTAGAAACTTGGGCCAACCATACTTGAAACTTACTGGAACATCATGGAATTCGTTTTTAAGAGAGAAGTTTTGCCAACATACCTTGTTTAAGCTTTCCTTAAGTTACTACAACGCCCCAACACTTCTAGCAATAATAATCTATAGGAAGATAGCGAAAATCGGTTAAAGATTAGAAGGATTCCTATGGTGTAACTCTCTTAGGAATTTTGTCAAACACCTAGTATGCAAAATAGACTACAAAGCACTACAATGGTAATCCTTCCTCCCTCAATCAATTTCAACAAGAAACTAACCAAAATGATTCATTAACCTCACATACTACAACCTATTGTCACATGCATGGCCTATTTCCAACCCCACAATATACTTGAACTCATAACCTCTTGCATGAAAGCTTAGGAGTAGGACTTACCCGGATAGATGATAATCTAGTGATTGGCTTCCTTGATTCTTGAAGATTAGTGCAAGAATGGGTGATTAGAATGCTAGATTTCCTCCTTCTCTCTCTAAAATACTCTTATCTCTCTCTAAAATCATCAGACATTCGCTTCAAAATGAGCCCCTAAGGCTATATATCAAAATGGGGTTGGGTTATAAAAATAGAAAAATGGACCCTCCGAACTCAGGTATGCGGTCGCACAATGGACCACATAACAGATTTGCGGCCCGCAAAATGGACTGCGAAAGTGATATCAAAAATTGGAATGGTCTGGACCGGTCTGCGACAGGTCTGCGTTCCGCAGGCCACTTATGCGACCGCAGAGTGAACCGCAGAATCACTCTCCAAAGTTCTTCAGGCCAAATCTGCGAGGGATGTGCGGACCACAAAACAACTATGCGATCGCATAATGGACTGTAGAACAACCTTCAAAATTCAACAAATTCTCTGCTCAACTCCGCCTATGATTATGCGGCCCGCAGAGTGGTTCTGCGATCGCGAACATGACCGTAGAACTACCTTCTTCTGCCAAAAAAATTTTCATAAACTCCTCAGTGCATTCTTCAAACAAAACCTAAAATTCCTTGGCATAATTTTTACGAGGCCTAACAGGTTTTCCCCAGAGAGGACAAGAACATAGATTGGCATCTAGTCAGGTTTGATTCCATTTTGACCACTCATAACAAGAGTACTATTATACCTATGATTCTTTTAGACATTTTTCAAGCATTGGCGTCTTGCTAGGCCGGAGCTAAATTCTTCGAAGGTTGCAAATGTAGCTAGTGGAGCATCTCTATCACTACCCTAGGTACATAATTGCAATGTAGATGCAGGTAGTTGCATTGAGGGGTGCAAGAAAAAGATAAGTGATAAAGACTTTCTAGGAGGTATCGAGGCTTTGACTACACGCCTTTGATCATTGACCGCGAGCCAAATCGAGTGAACTCTTAGTTGGTTCCCCGTTGAAGAGGTTATTCATGTATTCGCCACCCATTGTTATCTTCTACTAAAGGGTCTTCAGAGATTCATCATTATGCCCCGCATAGAGTTCTATACCAATTGGGTAGATACCAAATGATTCCTCATGATGAAGGCCTGAGTGTTCGTGTGATCGAACTGCACCTAGGAGCTTCATTTCCCAAGGATGTAGTTCGTAAAATTTGGAGCAAATGTCAGTTTATAGGATTCGATACTCAAGTACAAGATTTATCAAAAGGTGAAGTGGAACCCGGATACATTGCTTCGTATGGTAAAAGATCAAGGATGAATGATGAACCCGAAAGGCCAGCCAAAAGGCCACATGTCCAGAAATTCGCTGACGGGGGTGAAAGAACAGTAGGCTTGGATAGCATACATGTTGGGGACAGACACGTACGCAAGTATACATTGTTGACAAGTAATAAAGTGATGATCAATTATTATCTGAACTAAAATACTTATGAGTTATTGAAAGCATCAAATCCTGATTTCGAGGTCGTTTATTCAAAATTCAAAGCTTGGTTAACTCTTCCAACTCAAGGCTGCTGAATTTAGAAGTACTCTTTCCAAAACAACTCCGAACCTCTCGAAACTCAAAACCAATAATACATGCAAGTCATAATACATCATATGTAGCTACTCAAAGTCTCAAACCACCGAAAGGAATGCTAGAGCTCGAAACAACTGGTCGGGTCGTTACATTCTCCCCCACTTAAACATATATTCGTCCTTGAACGTGCCAAGAGTCGTTCCAAAGCTGCCAAATCACTGTACAACTCATCACACAAATACCCATGGGTGATCTCATGCCACCTCAATCCATATAATCCTATTAACACAATCCTGACTGAAAATTCTTCCTTCAACCTTAATTTACAATCCTTAGAAAAAAATTTCAACTTTCGGAGCTCCCACTAAGAATCGAGTCTTATATATATATATTCACTGTATAAATCTCAACCAGCTGTATCAAACCATAAGTATACTCCCATGATGTAACCACATGATGTACCGCATAACTCATATACTCATAGCAATATCTTCCGACCATAATAGCTGCTCGTTATCAAACCTAGTACCGGTAATATACCTCATGATAAATAAAACCTTCACAATGCCTTCACAATGCCGCAATGAAGAAAGAAATGTGTAGGAACTCATAATCACCCATCAACGCAACATGTCATGGAGTTCTCTCACTCAACTAGGACCATTCTCAAATTCAGAGCTAACTAATGGCATTCCTATTCCAAACATACCTTAAGAAGATCTGATTGCAATAATCCCAAGTCCAAAAACCTCGTCTCACCCTGTACAACCTGCTCGATTGATATGCCATATCAAATTGCCAAAAAGAACCTCATACGACTTCGATCCGTGCGCCAAACAAACAACCACCTATATATGATCAATAATGGAAAGGATCCTAAGTACGAGAACTATCCAGCAAGCGTAGCAGATATAAAAATAAAAGCACAATGTTATAAATCCATCCAACGAGGGAGAAACAAATCACACAAAACGAGCACAAGGGATCCTATCCAACATAACGCCGCTGTGCTCCCGCGGTGGTATGCCACCTGATCCACACATTTTCTCGTGGCGGCATGCCACCCGATCCACATATAATACCATTGCAGCATATAACCCGATCCACACAACATCATCAGTAACCATTGGTCAATAATTCTGATACATGCAAACACAGGTGTATCAACAACAAGCATGTAAAGTGCTTAAACATGACCATGGGGAGACAGATTGCGTAATGCGCTACGAAAAGGCAAGCATATCTACGGTGATATAAGAAAATCAACATCTCAAGAGCCATCCCTCTCATATATCACCACATGGCCTAAACAGGTCCATAACATGCGTGTGAATAGCTGAATCATCTCACAACCCATCATAGAAAAAGGGGAGAAATAGATCAAGGCACGAATAACATCCATTAAGCCCGATGACATACCCAAAGAAATTTCTGCATTGAATAAGCAAATTCGATGAAGAATAGAATAAAAATATTCATTAGGCCTACCAACGGGCCCCCAAACCAATTCGGATCATTCCAATATAGGTCAATAGCCTTCCAAAAATTCACACTGACTCCATCCATGACACGTAGAATCAGCTGCCAAATCTTGAACACACTTTCACAGTCTGCAACCAGAGGAATAGTCTGCCTCTTAGAAATATAATCTCCAAATTGTGAGAGTACCCGAATCTACATACTTCATCTTTAACCCTCCCACTTAAATGACTGATACATCATGCATAAACAATCATCTCATGAGAAACACTTCCATAAATCTTTCATGCCAAGTAGCAAAACCTAAACATCGGGGCTTACCGACCATGTGATTTATGTAGTACTAGGCAAGCATTCGCAAATCAATAGACAATGCATCTTCCACAAAACACACCCTTCTCACAAGTTACAAGATAGTGCTAGCATACTCATAAGCATATGAAATCTTCCATGACACTTAGAACTCGTTACACTCCTTTCAGAACTGAGCCACAACCTTGCCTATTCAATCCCAATTCCATACAACTCACCACATCCATCATGCTATTGTGTGCTAATACGAGAATCCCATTATCAATTATGAATCACGAGTAGGATACACATTCTGTCAACAAGAATCCTTTCACTTATCTCAATTCAGGGAAAATCGCAACAGGCAACAAAATTTCCATGCCCGTAGAAGACACCAACCGCAAATCATGGTCAAAATCATCACAAACTCTTCCGAATCCATGTGCACATAACCAAGCCGTCATAACTAAATCTCTCTAAATCAACTAAGTCACGCGGACTGCCAAACCCAAAAGTGTTACAAGTTTATTATACCAAGGTAACCGATCATCACTATTACCATGCTGATCCCAAACACTGCTAAACGGACCCAACTTCTTCAGATTACTCATGACCCGCCTTCACGGCAACACTACTACTTCCTAGTAGACTATGGACATCAATAAAAAAAACTCATCTCAAGTGATCCGAACATGAAATCTTGTCGTTCTAAGGCTCGTAAGACACTTTATTCCATCTTATACATCCCATAATACCTCGAACCAAAATACCTGCTCTGAAGGGACCTTCTATGAATCTGAAGCTATTTCTTCTATCTCTCAAACACTGCATCGTAGAACCAATAATGATACATAAATACTCCCCGTCTCTTTTCCAATCCAACGCAAATCTCGAATCCTTAGTCACACGCAAATCCATCAATCTTCATATACCACATAGTGAATCTTGAACCCATTAGATCCTTCTTGAGAGTCACCCACTCTGACCTAGTCCTAAATATACAACCAAACATGCCGAACAACTAGTGCTTCGTTGGAAAATGAATAGTCCAAAAGGAAGCAACTGAGTGAATTCATTCCCTTGTACACTACCTCTAAAGAGCCTGAGTTATTCCAAACCTGAGTCATTCCATAACATCCATATATCAATAAGGTGAAATATAACAAGCATCCATCAATTCTTTGCTTAAATCATCCTCAAAATCATCCTCCTAAAGTCATAATTAATCCACAAGCGTCCCATAGCCTAGAATCTATAACAAGACATGACCAGATGACCCAATTACCGATTGTAGACTCCCTCACTTGGCTTTAAGTTACAATCACATCACCCAAGAATCCATAACAACAACTCCTCGTTAACCGACATGATCCCATACTGTTACTCAACAAAATTTCCCTTAAGCTCATGCTGCACCAACAACAATGCATCCCAAATTATCAACCCAATGCACACTCACCCTTGTGATAGTCATGCCATTTTTCGCAAGCAACCCAAACCCACATTGTAGCATACACACCCTGTAGGATAGAAGGTAAAACTCTTCATAGGAACCAAGAAATTATACAACCCATGAATATTCTGACAAGAGATAGCCCACCTGTGTAACTTTGTATCAACATCCCTTTATGACCTTGCCATGGATACAACCACTATGTAAAATCTCCTGAGTCCAAACTCGCCATAAGCTGTAAGAATCTATTTTATTTCATCAATGAACAACCGAAAGATCCATCAACACATCAAAAACTCAAGACCATATAGTACACCAAGATGATAATCAAGCATTCACATCCCCTTTGATAGCTCAAGCAAACCTTTCTCGTCAACTTGGACCTCTCACAATGCAAGAAGTCACCACCAATATGAAATACCCTCAATGGTCCATAATGACCCAAAATAGCACTAAACTTCCTCGAAATCCGTGGCAACTCTATCACCTCGATCTCTGATGCTCATGCTCGAACTACTGACAATCAAACACCGCGACATTCCTAATAATGTCCTTCTTCATCCTCCGCCACCCATAATTCCTACTCGAATCACAATACATCTCTATATTATCCCTATGAACAAAATACCAAAAACTACAAACTCCTTAACGACCATGTCCGTCGAACTATCAACAGTGGAAACACAAATTCGACCCTCAAGTCGCAACACGCCGACATACTAAGGACCCCTTCCTTAGCACACCGCACACACCATATCCTTGAGGATAAGAAAATGTAGATCATCACACTCACGAGCTCTGTTGAGCGTAAATAAAGATAACTACACATTCACACAAGCAAGAACTCCATTATGCTCAGAATGGCTAAATCTCATAAATCTATAAATCAAGGCCGGAACTTTCATAGCCCCAAATGCTTTTCCTTCACTGGAACAAATACCAAACATCAAATCATGAACCAGCAAGTTTTCTCACAGGGATTCAACTTCAGTAACATGTAGGCAACCACCCCACCATTCTTCACCAACACCGCACCAAGACTAGTGCATGAAGCGTCACAATACATTACATATGGCCCTAAACCTATGGCAACATCAACACCGGGGGCTACTATAAATGGAAAACCTCTCCACAAAGTGATGATAGTAGTATGCCTACGTAACACAGAGAAAATCATCCCACACCGCATCCAAAACATCACAACTATTCACCGGTGCACTACTGATATCGAGTACTCAACATCACATGCAAATGAACAGGAGGAACCAAAGATATAGGCTTCAAGTAGAAATAAAGTCACACGATAAGGAATCAAGAAAGAGAAAGTTCCTAAAGCCACATAGCCTTTTGAAGATAAATACAGACGTTTACGTACCGATCTGCAAGACTCTATAAGGCTTGTTCATGACTCGTGAGACCTATGTGAACCAAGTGCTCTGATACCTACTTGTCGCGATCCAAATCCCACTAAAGGCCAAGATAATGCCTAACCTGCTCGCTAGGCAAGCCAACATACAACAACAGCCATAGAGTCCAATTATTAGACCATTAGTGTTGTCATGGTATAAATAACAATGCGGAAACAAATCGGAACCACAAGTTTAATTCAACAACAAGGTCTATATATGACCATAACTATCTAACAAATGCCCAAAATCCGGTGTGACTACATCATGTGAATATAATAGGAGTAACTAGAGTCAAATAAATAAATACATCTGTGCGAAAAAGAACAAATGAACAGAAAAAAAAGATAAGTAGGGAAGGAGACTCCATGTGCTGCGTATCAGATCAAATACATCAACTCACCACGAAGTCTCCAACAAAACTCCTTCTCAGCTCAAAGGGGTACTGCTAATACCGATCTCAAGAACTACACAATAATGTGCAGAAGTGTAGTAAGAGTACAAAACCATGGTACTCAGTAAGTACCAATTATAGACTCATAGAAGTAGTGGCGACAGTCTACATCGACACTCACTAATCAATCAATAATTAGGTAAAGCATGAATAAAATACAAAAATAAGCATGCTATCATAAAATGAATATGACATCTCAAAGGAACACATTTCATATAGAATTAAGACACTTAACAGATAAGGAGAGCAATTAAGATATAACACCTCGATCCTCATATCAAGACATAATCCATGTCACCAACATTTATATCAAATCTCTACATGAGCCAAAATATGTACATATACGTGCTCAGGATCTAATAGAAATGTATATAAGAATCAATGCATGAGTCTACGCAACCAGTGCATGCTGCTAATCCAATATCAATATATATAAGAGCCAATGCATGTGTCTATGTTACCAATGCATGCTCCTTATTCCTTTCTCAACAAGTCACATAACAAATCCACGTGCCAGACACATGCTATGTGTCCAACAAGAACCAAAAGAATCATGAGTGCCTCGCTTACAAGGGCCAAGATAACATGGGTAATCACCTGACTCCAGAGGGACGAATCGATATCCAAGCATTGATCATTTTATATCTAGTAATCATTAATTTATCATTGCAGCGCGCAACACATTCCAATAGTAATATCATCAATAATCGATAACCAATATCCTTTCACATTGTCCTTAGTGACAAATTCCTCAATATTTCCACAACATCCAACTCTCCAACTCATGCATATATGTAAGGGAAACCGACATGATAATAAGAATGCAGATAAAAAGCTCTTATGGCTAAATTTATCACAACTGCTCAACAAGCTATTTAGCATGTTTTGGCTTAATCATATTATTTATCATGAGTCAATTAGGCTATAGAAAACACCAAAATTATAGAGCAAATAAGACAAGTGGATGGCTACGGATTTATAATAAAGCTCCATATGGAAAAATAATCCTTTATGCCAAATCAATAAGTTATAATCCTAGGCATGCTCCTAAATAGAATATAAAATTATCACGTAATCACATAATCAATTTAAACATAAATAACATCTTTACAAACTCACCAAAGCATAATTCAAGCCAACAATACAGAATATGGTCAAGCCCTAGCTATGCTTATATGCTCGTCACCTCGTATATGCGTGGCTCCGAAATCGTGAATCAAGTAGCAGATGGATTACCTATGGGGAGAATTCCCTCTTACAAGAATAGACAAGAGACTTACCTCCATTTGACAAGCTTTAATCAACTACAATCGTATTTTTCTTTCAAATCTAATGCCAAACTACGTGATTCTAGTCAAATATAACACAATAATGTCAAAAAAAGTCGTAGCAATCAATTCCCAATAATAAAGTTTCGATCTTTAATCAAATCCCCAAAAGTCAATAAAAGTCAATTCGGGCCTACATAGTCAAAAATCAAGTCAAGGGGTAGATCCCGGATACCCATAACCTATGAGTCTAAATATGTGATTAGATTCTAAAATTCAGTCCAAATCAACTCTCAAATCCCCAAAATGCACCCTCTTACGTTATTGGCAAAAATCCCAAATTTCATTTTAAACTTCCAAGTTTTAGGTATAGAAATCCATGGGGAATCAAGATATAAATCCAAATCCAAGTAAAAATTGCTTACCTCCAATGTAGTGATGAAATTGCTCTTCAAAATCTCCTCCTCTCGAAGTCTAGGGCTCAAAATATGAATGAATGGCAAAAGTCCCAAAATATAACACTTAATAGTCTTCCACAAGTAAACCCTTCGCGATCACGAAGCACAAAATACCAATGCCCAGAAATAAGCCTCCACGATCGCATCCTCCTATCCGCAAACGTGAACTTCTCTTGCTATACCTCCATTACGAATGCGTTATTCAAATCAGGAATGGGTATAACCCTCAGCCGATCTCTTCCTCTATCTAACGCAGACCACTTCACGCGAACGCGAAAACCAAAAACCAGCCGCCGCAAGATCCTACTTTGAAAATGCATGCAACACTTTGTGACAGCGATGAACAAACATCCCTAGCTCAACAACAACTCTTTGCAATTGTGTCTGCACTCTTGCAATCGTGATGCATGCCTGAACACTAGAAAACTTGCAGCCTCAAAATGGATCAGAATTATCAGAAATCACACAGAAACTCACCCGAGTCCCCCGGGACCCCGTCCAAATATGCGAACAAGTCCATATATATAAAGCAAACTTATACAAAGTCTTAAATCACCATAAATAACATCAAAGCCAAGAATCAAAGACCAAATCATTCTCTTAACCTTCAAACATTCAAACTTCACCGAACTTGTCCCAATAACACTTAGACATACTAGATTACAACAAAATTTTTCACACAAGTCTCAATCAACTAGATGAACCTATACTAAGTCTCGGAATACCAATCAAAGCACGATAACACCAAAGTCAACTATCAGTCAAACTTATGAACCCTCAATTTCTTAAACATCTCAACTTTCGAAAAATAGGGACAAAATCTTCTAGGAACCTCCGAATCTAAATCAAAATGCACATCTAAGTCCAAAATTACCATAAGAACCTATTGAAATCATCAAATCCCAATTCCGAGGTCGTTTACTCAAATGCCAAACCTTGATCAACTCTTCTAACTTAAGGCTTTCGAATTGGGACTTGCATTTCCAAATCAAGTCTGGACCTCTCAAAAATCAAAACGGACAATACACGCAAGTCATAATGCGTCATATGAGGCTACTCAAATTCTCAAACTGCCGAACAGTGCTAGATCTCAAAACGACCAGTCAGGTCATTAAATTATGTTTTCATTGATTACATGACTACGTGATAATTCCTAAATATGACCTAGGAGCATGCTTAAGGTTATGACTTGTTGATCTGGGCATAAAGGATTTTTTTTTCAAGATGAGTTGTATTATTAACCTATAGTCATTCAAATGTCTTATTTCCTCCATGATTTGGTGGTTCCTATGGCTTAAATGACTCATGTTAATTAAGATGATTGAACTTGTACTTGCTTAAATTGCTAACTAAGCTATTGTGGTAAATTGAATCACATAATTTTCCATAGCCATCTTTTAGGTGAGCTTTTTTCTGTATTTTTATTGATATGTCAGGTGCCTCTTAATTATATTATTTAATATACATATGCATGAGTTGAAGAGTTGGATGTTGTGAAAATGATGAGGAATTTAGCACCAAGGACAGTGTGAGAAAACTTTGAATATCGATAATTGATGATCTGATGATTGGAATGGGTAAATATAAAAAGATCATACGCTTGGATATGGATTCGTCCCTCTGTTCTTAGGTGATTACCCATGTTACCTTGGGCCCTATGAGTGTGGGCACTGGGATTTGTGGTGCTTGGTTGGCTACATGGACTATTCCAAGTAGATGGATTCGTGTTGTGAGATATTGAGAAAGGGATTCTGAGCATGCACATGTACATATCATAGACTTATAAAACTGATTTATATAAATGTTGTTGACATGTATCATGTCTTGATGCGTGGATTGAGGTATTTGACACCTAATTTGGTTTCCTAATATCTATGAAGCATGCTTATATTTCCGTATAAACTATGCATTTGGATTTCATATCTTATTTGATGATACCATGTCTTATCTCGTATTCGTTTCATGCTCTGATTATTGGGTTGTTAGTAAGTGTCGGTGTCTGACCCCTCGCCACTATTTCTTTGAGCCTATACTTGATACTTACTGAGTACCATAGTTTTGTGCTCATACTACACTTCTGCACATTTTGTGTATGTTCTGAGATTGGTATTAGTACTACCCTTTGAGCAGAGTAGGAGTATTATTGGATACTTCACAGTAAGATGTTGTACTTGATACGATTCGTAGTACATGGAGTCCCCCTTCCCTACTTATCTATTTTCTATTCATGTATTCTTTTTTGGAGAGAAATGTAGTTATTTTGTTGACTCTAGTTACTCTTATTATATGCTCGTGATGCAGTGACATCAGGTTTTGGGCATTTGTGAGACAGTTTTAGTCTTATTTAGACCTTGTTGTTAAATTGGACTTATGATATTGAATTGACAATTATTTCGCGTATTTATTTTTTCACGAAATAGTTAATAGCTTAATAATTCGCTTCTATGGTTGTTGTATGTTGGCTTGCCTAGCAAGCAGGTTTAGGTGCCATCATGGCCTTTGGTGGGATTTTGGATCGTGAAAAGTTGGTACTAGAGCTCTAAGTTCTAAGGGTCTCACTAATTACAAGCACGTTTAGTAGAGTCTTGTGGATCGATACCGAGACATCAGTATATCTGCAAGAGGCTATAAGGCTTTAAGAAACTTTCCTTTCTTCATTCCTTATCGTGCGACTTTATCTTCTTGAAGCCTATAGCTTCAATTCCTTCCTATTCATTCGTATGTGAAGTGGAGTACTCGATATCATATAGGCATCAGTGAGCGATGGTGATGTTGTCAATGTGGTGTGGGATGATTTTCCCCCACATTATGAGGCATCCTACTATTGTTGCTTTGAGGAGGGTTTTCTATTTATAGCAGCCTCAGTGTTGGTGTTTCCCATAGATTCTGGGCCATATACAGTGTTTTGTGATGCTTCACGCACTATTCTTGGCATGGTGTTGGTGCAGAATGGTAGGGCGATTGCCTACGTGTTGCAGCAGTTGAAGTTCCCTAGGAAGGATTTATCGGTTCATGATTTGGAGTTGGCGGTTATCGTGCTAGTGCTAAAGACTTTGAGGCACTTTTCATATGGAGTGTCATGGGAGGTTTCTACTTCACATTGAAGTCTTTAGCAATTGTTCAAGCATGAAGATTTAAATTTGAGGCAGCAGGAAGTATGGGTAGTTTGACATCTACTCCAGCGGAGGAGAGGCATTTGGCTATAAATGTTCGGGCCTTGGTTTATAGATTTGTGAGATTGGATATGTCTGAGCATAGTAGAGTTCTTGCTAGTGTGGTTGTGCGATTGTCCTTGTTTGAGAGCAACAGAGCTCGTTAGTGTGATGATCTACTTTTGCTTTTCATTAGAGATACAATGTTGCGAGGTGGTTTTAGGAAGGTGCTCCTTAGTAATAATGGTGTATTGCAACTTCAAAGTCAAATTTGTGTTTCTAGTGTTGATGGTTTGAGGGAGTTTATCTTTGAGGAAGCTCATAGTATGAACTATTCTATTCATTCGAGTGCTACAGATATGTTTGATGGTTTAAAGCATCATTATGGGTAGCGGAGGATGAAGAAGGATGTTATTTGACATGTCTCGTGGTGTTTGCTGTCAGTAGGTCAAGAATGAGCATCAAGGATCGAGCGGTTTACTTCGAAAGATAGCTATACCAAAGTGGAAGTGGGAGCGTATCATTATGGATTTTGTGGTAGGGTTGCCACGGATCTCGAGGATGTTTGATGCTATTTCGGTCAGTGTGGAAAAATTACTATGTCTGTGCATTTCATTTTGGTGATGACTTCTTACACTTTAAGAGTTTGAATTTTACGAGAAGGGGTTGCTTCAGCTACTAGGGGAATGTAAATGCTTGATTATCATCTTGGTATGCAATACATTCTTGAGTTTTGGGTGTGCTGGTGGATCTTACAGTTGTTCATCGGTGAATGAAACAAATTCATATAGTATGTAGACGATTTTGGACTCGGGATATTGAATGATACATTGTGGTTGTTTCCATGGCAAGGTCATAGGGAGATGTTGATATAAGGTTACATAGGTGGGTATCTCCTGTGAGAAGATTGGAGGTTGTATGAAAATCTGGACATCAACGAATATTAACCATGCAATTCTTGTAGTACCAGTCAAGCATCAGCAAAACAAAACACAATGCATCTTCTGCAATACACACCCTTCTCAGGCAATGCAAGATAATGATAGCATTCTTTTTAATATCTCAAATCTCCCATGCTGTCTAGTGCTCATGACATTTCTTTCAAAACAAAATGCAACCTTGTCTATTCAATCCCGATTCCACACGGCTCACCGCATCTATCATGTTATTATATGAAAATATGAGTATCCTATTATCAACTCTAAATCACAAATGGAATACACACTCCATCGACCAGAGCCTTCCACTTAAATCAATTCAGAAGAAAATCACAACAAGCAACAAACATCCCATACCTGTAGAAAACATCAATCGCAAGTCGTGGTCGAAACCATCGCAAACTCTTCAGAACCCATTTGAACATAACCAAACTATCAGTACTGATTCCCTCTAAATCAATTGAATCACGTAGACTGCCAAAACCAAAAGTCTTGCCACAAAACACATGCAAACCCCTATCATACCAAAGGACCCGATTATTTCCATTACCATGTTGATCCAAGCTGCTCCTATTCTGACCTAACTTCTTTAGATTACTCATGAACCGCGTTCAAGGCAACACTACTCTTTCCCAGAATACTATGGACCCCAATCAAAACCTATCCCAAGTGACCTTAACATGAAACCTTGTCGTTCTAAATCCTATAATCCACTTTATTCCCTCTCATGCACCCTATAGTACCTCAAATCGAAATACCTGCTCTAAAGAAACCTTTTATGAATTTGAAGTTGTTTCTTCCATCTCTCAACCACTTCATCGCAGAACTGATATCGATATAGAAATACTCCAAGTCTCTTTCACAACCCAACACAATTTTGTATTCCTTAGTCACACACAAACCTAGACATCTTTAGATAACACATAGTGACTCTTAAGCTCATTTGAACCTCCTCGAGAGTCTCCCACTCTGTCCTAGGGTTGAGTACATAGCCAATCATCTCGAACAACTAGTGCTCCATTAGTACATGAATACTCCAAAAAGAAGCAACCAAGCGAATCTGTTCCCTTGCACGCTACCTCCATAGAAGAATATCGAACCTGAGTCCTTACACAACCTCCATATATCACTAAGGTGAAATACGACAAGCATCCAACAACTTCTTGCTCGAATCAACCTCTAATCCATCCTCCTCAAGTCACAGCTAATCCACAAGTGTCCCTTAGTCTAGAATCTATAACGACATATGGCCATGTGATCTAATCATCAATGGTGGGCTCTCCAAGTTGGCTTCAAACCACAATCACATAACCAAGAACCTTCAATGACTTCCCCTCATTAACTGCCATGACCTCACACTGTTAATCGGTTGGATTTCCCATAATCTCATCTTGTGCTAAGCACAATAAATCCACAAATCATCATCTCAAATGCACTAACAACCTCGCGACTTACTTGATGCGGGAAATTTATGGAAGTATGTCTCATGATATGATTGAGTACGCGTGACATGGCAGTCACCTAAGTGGGGGAGTTAGAGATTAGGTATGACGATTTTGTATCCTTGAGGCTTAGAGATTGGATTTCTCGTAGAGGCAAATTATCCCTTGATTATCGACTACGGAAGTGTGTTCAGGATTAGACAACCGATTGTATGTGTCATAGATTGTAAGTGTGGACTCTTTAGAAGGCTATTTAGCTACTTTGGAATAATTTGAATTGGTTTGGATTCCCTTTGGTAGGCCTAATGAGAATGTGTATTCTACACTAGACTGGTTGCACACTCAGCACGACATTTTGCTATGGTGTGTCATCATGTGTAGTTGATTTTATTCTCACAGTAATTTTTCATGTGTTACTTTCTTATGCTATCGTGGGTGGTGAGACAACTTTATTATTCACACGCATGTTGTGGACCTATTTAGGCCTTGTGGCATTATAGGAGTGAGATAGTTTTTGAGATGTTGATTTGCTTATTTCATCTTAGTCGTGTTTGTCCTTTTTCCATAGCGCATCATGATATTCATCTCCCAATAGCTATGTTTATGCACTTTATGTGCTTGTTGTTGAAACGTATGTGTTTAGGTAGTATGAGCATTATGGCTCGAAGGGTATTTCCTATGAGTATGTTATGTTGGATTGAATTGTGTGCCACAACGGTATTATGTGTGGATCGGGTTGGATGCCGCAACGAAGTTATGTGGGATGCGATTCTTTGTGCTTATTTCATGTGTTTTGCTTCTCCTTTGGGAGATGGTCTCATAGAATTATTTTTTTATTGTTGTATCTGTTAAACTAGTTGGATAGTTCCCTTTGGGTTCTCATTCCATTAATGGTCACATTTCGACGGTTGCTTGTTTGGCGACGGGATCGCGTCGTATAAGGTTCTTTATTGTATTTGATGTGGCTCGGTCGAGCCTCTTATATGGGGTGGGATGAGGTTATTGGGCCTGGAATCAGTGCAATCGGATTGGTATAAGATATTTTTGGAAGAAGAATGTCAAATCAACTCAGAATTAGAAAATGGTTCTTATCGGGCGGGAGAGCTCCACAAAATGTTGATTTGATAGATGGTTATGAGTTTCTATATGTTTTTTCTTCATTAGTGGTGTTGCGAAGGTTTGGCATGGGGTTTTATGTGTCATGAGGTGTGTTATCGCTTTCGGGTTTGGTAATGAGCAGTTGTTGCAGGCAGACAGGATGATTATATGCATTTGAGTTATGGGGTACATCGCGTGTGTTACATTCTGGGGGAATAATTATGACTTGATATGGTTTGTGTGTGTGTATATATATATATACATACGTGTGTGTGTGTGTGTGTACAAGAATCAGATTTTACAGGAAATTTTGGATATTGGAATATTGTTTTTATTCTTGTGGACAAAAAGTCAAAAAAAGGATCTTCAGTCAGAATTCTGTTAATTGACTTATATGGATTGAGGTGAGACGTGATCACCCATTGGGTATGGGTATGATGAGTTATATAGTGATTTAGCATCTTTGGAATAACACTGCATTTTTTAGGATGAACGAATGTTTAAGTGGTGGAGAATGTAATGACCCGACCTACTGTTCTGAGCTTTAGCATTCTGTTCTGCGGTTTGAGACCTCGAGCAGCTTCATATGATGTAATATGACTTGCTTGTGGGGTTGGTTTTGAGGTTTGACAGGTATGGGATGGATTTGGAAGAATGATTCTCAATTTGTAAGCTTAAGTTTGAAGAGTTGACCAAAGTTTGACTTTTGAGTAAACATCCTCAAATTGGTGATTTGATGATTCCAATAGGCTATTATGGTAATTTTGGACTTGGGCGTATGTTCGGATTTCGATTTGAAGGTTCGTAGAAGGTTTTGGCTCTATTTATCGAAAGTTGGCAATTTAAAGGATTAGAGAGTTTATAGGTTTGACCAGGAGTTGACTTTGATGTTATAACTCCTATTATGGTGTGCAATTTTTTATTTTGATACGGAATGTCTAAGTGTGATTCGGACGTGTTCGATTAAGTTACTATGTTTGAAGCCTAAGAGAAGGATTTTTGATCGTCGATTCTTGGTTTTGATATTTTTTGCGGTGTTTTGAGCCCTTGGATAAGTTTTTATTAGGTATATGAAATTGTTAGTACGATTGGACGGAGTCCCCGATGCTCAAGTGTGTTTTGGGGTGGTTTTGGACTAATTTCCTTTGATTTGCATAGCTGATCTTCTGGTGTCCCTGATGTGCTTCATGTTTGGGGTCAGTTGATCGTGGTCACATAGAGTGATTTTGGACACTGGAGTTCTGTGCCTCGCATTTGGGAGCAGGTTGTCGCGTTCGCGCATAGTTGGGGGCAGACGAACTGCGTTCGCGAAGAGGAAGTTGCCGACTAGAGGATTTAGGCCTTCGCATTCGCAACGGATAGCTCGCATTGGCGAAAGGCTGGTCGGTTGGTCACCGCATTCGCATGGTTCACGTCGCGTTCTTGGTGAATGAATATTAGGTGTTTGGTTTTTTTTTCTTCGCGAACGTGGGTATGAGGTTGCATTCGCGATGTGGAATGCTGCGCAAAGTATACAAGTTGCCATTTTCGAAATTGTACCCATTTTTTTTATATTTTGAACCCTAGACTTCTTGAGATGGAGATTTTAAAGAGCAATTTCACTACCACATTGGAGGTAAGTAATTGTCACTTGTACTTGGCTTTATATCTTGATTCTCCATGGATTTCTACACCTAAAACATGGATTTTGAAAGTGAATATCGGGATTTTTGTCTACAACTTAAGAGGGTATATTTTAGGGATTTGAAGGTTCATTTGGATACAACTTTGGAATCTAATCACATATTTGGACTCGTTGGGTTATGGATAGTCCGGATCTACCTCTTGCCTCGGGTTTTAACAATGTGGGCCCTGATTGACGTTTGTTGACTTTTGGGGATTCGATTAAAGGTCAAAGCTTTATTACTTGAGATTAATTCCTATGGCTTTGTTTGACGTCATTGAGCTGTATTTGACTAGGTTTGAGTTATTTGGTGTTGGATTTGAATGTAACGTGGTTTGTTGCTAATTAAAGCTTCTTGGTGGAGGTAAGTCTCTTGTCTATCCTTTTAATAGGAAATTCTCCCTATAGATGATCTATTCGCTATTTGTTGCTCGATTTAGAAGCCATGCATATGCGCGGTGACGAACATATATGCATAGATGGGTTTTGACCATATCCAATATAATTGACTTGAGTTATGCTTTGTTTATATTAGGTGAAGTTAATGTCCTTATTTTCATTGATTCTATGACTACGTGATAATTCGTAAATATGATTTAAGAGCATCTTTAAGGTTATGACTTATTGATTTGGGCCTAAAGCATTATTTTGCTTTGATGAGCTGTATTATTAACCCGTAGTCATACAAATGTCTTATTTGCTCCATGATTTGGTGGTTCATACGGCTTAAATGACTCATGTTAATTCAGAGTATTAAAGTTGTGCATGCTAAAATTGCTAATTTAGCCATTATGATAAATTCAATCACATAATTTTCCATAGCCATCTTTTAGATCTATGAACTTTTATCTGCATTTTTATTGATATGTCCGGTGCCTCTTAATTATATTATTTCATATACATATGCATGAGTTTGAGAGTTTGATGTTGTGAAATGTTGAGGAATTTGATGCCAAAGACAATGTGAACGGGGATTAATTATCAATTATTAATGACATTATGATTGGAATAGGTTGTACACCGCAACTATTGATTAATGATCATAAAATAATAAATGATTATACGCTTGGATATGGATCCATCCCTCTAGAGTCGGGTGATTACCCGTGTTACCTTGGGCTTGTGAGTGTAGGCACCAGATTTGTGGTGCTTGGTTGTACACGTAGCTTGTGCAAACACATGGATTTGTGATGTGAGGTATTGAGAAGGGATCCTGGGTATGCATGTACTAAATGTTGACATGTATCATGTCTTGATAAGGACTAAGGTATTTGACACCGGGTTTGATTTTTAATATATGTGAAGCATGCTCAACTTTCCGTATGAACTACATATTTAGCTTTCATATCTTATTTAATAATATCATGCCTTATCTCATATTCGATTCATGTTTTATCTAATTATTGGGCTGTTAGTAAGTGTTGGTGTCGACCCACTCGCCACTAATTATTCCAAGTTAGACTTGATAACCGAGTACCATGGTTTGGTACTCATACTATACTTCTACACATTTTGTGAAGGTTTTGAGATCATTATTGTCGGTACCCTTTGAACTGAGTAGGAGTATTATTGGAGACCTCGTGGTGAGCTGATGTACTTGATCCGGTACGCAGCACATGGAGTCCTCTTCCCTACTTATCTATTTTATGCTCATGTATTCTTTCTTAGACATATGTATTTATTCTGGTGACTCCTAGCTACTCTTGTTAGATGCTCATGATGCAGTTACACCGGGTTTTGGGCATCTGTTAGACATTTGTAGCCGTATTTTGATCTTTTTGTTAAATTTCACTTATGATATTGAATTGACATTTATTTATGTATTGTTATTTTTATCAATAAATAGATAATGGCTTAAAAATTGAATTCTATGGATGTTGTATGTTAGCTTGCCTAGCGGGCAGGTTTAGGTGCCATCACGACCTCTGGTGGGATTTTGGATCGTAACACATACATTGTTTAAAAAAGTGGTTCCAAAGGAGCTTTGTATCTTGGAGAAATGGAAGGAAATGTCCCGGATATAACCATTAATGTTGATGCAATAAAAGGTATTATGTTTGACATGCTTCTTAGCACAAATGTTCTCAAGCTGGGATGACGAAGGCTTTCATTCTCGCTACCCAAACACTATCACCTTTTGCTTAAACCCTTTGAGCCTTGTTACTTTGTTTGTCTACCCTCTCCAACACATTATTTACTAATTTGTACCAAGAAAACCATCAGTCAAAAATCAGGGAAAAAAGCAAAACAACAAAGTGTTCATGTTAATTGAACTACGTTTGACCTGATTTCAAAAGGATATGTAGGTAGCACTACTCTGGTTCTTCAATCTCTCCAAACAAAAAAAATCCACATTTCCTCCCAAGTCAAATTGGGGCAACAGTTACGGTATTCCAGTGATTGATTCGTCCGATTGGTTCCAAAATTTTAATTTAGTCCATATATCTTTTACCTATAAACCTTCTGAACAATTTCTAAGAATGTTTTAAAGAAAACGAAAATCACAGGTATTGGACCTTGCACTTTCAAGAATGAGAGAAATAAAATAAGAGAGTTTTATTGATGAAAACTCTCACGGGCACTGTAAGGTGATGGTGAGTAGAGAAATAAAAATGAGAGTCTTATTGGTGAAACCCACAAAGGGAACTATTAGGTGAATAGCAAGTAAATAAATGAGAGTGATCAGTTAGTGAAAATCCATAAGAGCATTGCTGGTCGAAAGAGAGCTCGTGCTGCCACGTCATCAACAAAGTTAAAGCAATGATTCTTGGTTTCGAAATAGAGGTTATGACGACTTTCTAGGAGTTAGACAGTTCATATGGATCGGGAATCTAGTCCTTGAAGCATGTCATATTCACTGAAATCAGCGTGTACCTCCAGATAAGTCTTTCTCCCTACTCCTCGAAAGGGATGCCTCTTGTCTACATAAATTCTTTCTTTTTCTTCCTCTTTTGCAATCAAAGCTTTTCTTTTGAAACCCCTTCGGCCTAATTTTGTGCCAAAAGAAAAGCAAAGAAAGGGTAGCAAAATTGGCTACAAGGTTCCCAGTTGGATCAAGCTGATTTATCAAAGGCACTCAACATTGACAAAAGGAATCAAGTCATCTATGGCTGTCATGATTGGTAGATGCCATGAAAACAAAAACTTCAAGGAAAGAAGTTAAATCAAATGTCCTCAAAGGAAAAATGTGAAGTTGAAAGTTAAAGTATGACATGGATAAGTTGTGCATGTTTAAAGCAATCAAGCCAGATATATGAAAAGTAAAGGTCCCATAAAACTGGGAGATGATGTCATCATCCAAGAAGCAACTCGTTATAGTTGAGACCAACGCTCAAATGAATGAACATGCCAAAAGAAAGAAGCCAAAGCACTCGAGGCTACAAACCAACCATCATTTTAGAACTAACAAATTGTTCTTTGTTGAAAACAAAACTTACAGAATGCAAGAAACAACCTTGCAAGAAGCAAGCATTATCAAAAGAAAAAATAACACAATGCTAGGAATAACTTCACAAAAGACAAGCATCCTCGAAAATGGAAGTTTCTCAAAATTATACACTCTCTTTTTCTCAAGTCCCGAGCATACATAAAAGAATATTCCAACATAGGGTACATCATTCCCTAGTTGAAGATATTCTTACAAAAAGGGTACACCGCTCTTTAGTCTCAAGTTAGCATATGGTATACCACTTTCTAGCTGCATTTTCCAACATAAGGTACACTGATCCTTAGATGAAGATATTTGTGACAAAATGGTACACCACTCCCGATGTCACGATCCAAAATTCAACTAGTCGTGATGGCACCTAAACCAACCCGCTAGGTATGCCAAATAACATTCACGACATCTCTAATGAAAAATAATAGGAGACAATGATTAAAATAACTGAACTTCTATACAAAATTCCAAAGGATTGCTAGTACAGGTCATGAGCCACTAAGACTTTAGATTTACGATGCTGGTATGAAATAAATATTTATAGCGTCTGTTTGAAATACACATAAGTAGAACCCAAATCTAAACTACCACGGACAAGTGGTAGCTATGTCCAGAAATCAGGTATATCTTCAATATCGGCTCCCACCATAATCAGCAACATCAACTCCAAGATCTGCACGCAAGGTGTACAAGTGTAGTACGAGTACAACTGACCCTATGTACTCAATAAGTATCGTAATTAACCTCGACGAAGTAATAAAAGCAAGAATTATAAATGATACTCACCAGTCACCAGTACAAGTTTTTAAATCCAACAAGTATAGAGCAGATACATGATCGAATCAAGAAAACACAGGTAAAAGCACCATGGCACTCACAATTCTTTGTTTTAAACTCAGTCAACAATCTAGCATATATGGAAGATATGAAAGTAAATCAAGTAAATAGTCAAGGAAACTGCAAGTAAATATGAAATGCAATAATAAAATATCAATCCGTTGCGGCGCACAACCCGATTCAAATAACAATAATCCAATAAGGCATATTGCAGTGTGCAACCCGATCCAAATAACAATAACCAGCTCTCCCAGAGCTTAGATAAACCAGAAACCCCTCGATTTCTCACAATCCGCGTGTACATGAGAGGGTGACTATAAGGGGATGGATCCGTATCCACACGCAAGCACGACCAATTCAACGTGCTATCAGCCCGACGTGGTCAGTGGCTCAATATCAACCGCACAAAAAACTCACGTGCTACACGGACAACTCACATGTCAATAATCACAATCCGCCCGATGTTGTCACATGATCAATATCACAATCCGCCAGACGTGGTCACATGCATAACAACATAATCTACTCGGCATGGTCTCAGACATAAACACAATCCACCCGGCATGATCATAGGCATAACAACTCAATCCGCCCGGCATGGTCACAGACATACAGTCCAAATCATATTACACACGAACAAATATACAAGTACACATGTACATGATGAATGGATATCAGATTTCATGCTCCTGGACTGGTATAATGTCATGCTAAAGTGTAGGCATGTGCAAAGTGTGCTATCATAGCCTAATCGGCAATTTCATCATAGAAATAGCAATTATCAAGTTCATTCAGGGAATTAGTCTCTATGTAACATTAAATATGGATCAAATAGTTCACAACAAGGTTACAAATATGAAAAATAATCAATTTGTTAAACTTTAAACAATCACAGTTTAAAGCTTAACAATCAATTAAAGGCATATCACAGCCCATCCACTACCTCGAGCATGGATAAGTACCCCGGTGCTCGCACATAGGCTCAATCCCACACATATGCGCACCCATAATAGCACATAGCTATCACAAATAACTCAGGCAACTAGTGCCTCAACCAAGTTTAGATAACATAATTACCTCAAGCAAGCAAAATCAAATACTGAGCATGCCATACAACACTCTATAAGTGCCATCCCGAATGAATCGACCTTCGAACTAGCCAAAAGCAACTCAAAACCATCAAATAATGCCAAAGGAACCAAATCCAATTGATAAAAGTCGAATCATTAATCAAAGCTCAAAGTTAACCAAAAAGTCAAACCTGAGTCTACCCTCGGAACCCAATAAATCTCACAAATTCCGACAACCCATTCATTTACGAGTCCAACCATACTAATTTCACTCAAATCCGACTCTGAATCGATGTTTAAAACTCAACTAATAACTTGAGGAAAGTTTAGACAAAACCCCCAATTTCTCTTTTAAAATCATCAATCAAATGTCAAAACCAAAGATGGAATCATGAAATATATCAAAACCGAGTCGAAAATACTTACCCCAATAAATAAGCAAAAAATCTCAAATAGCCTTGATCATGAGCCATATAATTATCACTATAAATAAGAACCATAATTCCAACGTTCCGTGAATAGCCGGGACATTGAGGAATATCCAGAAAGGCATTTCGGGAATCGGCCTGATTCTATCTCTTTTCATTCCGTTTGAAGAAAGGAAGGATCCCAAAGAATCGATCTTTCTTTTCGTTGTTGAATCTCTCTTTGATTAATCAATGTGTGATATTCCGAATGTGGTAAAAATCTTCTCCAAAATTGTCCAAAATAGAGCTCCAAATCTCTAAAATGGGATAAAATAAACAAACCCTTCAATAAATAGAAGTCTTCTAGCATTGTTGCGTATACGACCAACAGGCCGCTTCTGAGGCTCAAAACCCGCTTCTGCGGAGGCCACTAAGATTCCACCCTTCGCATCTGCGGACGACTTCCCACTTATGCGAAATCGCAGGTGCAATGTAGCTTCCGCTTCTGTGATTCACTCGCCCTACATGCCTTCCCGCTCCTGCGCATCTTCGCCCGCATCTACGACATCATGCCCAGCTTAACTTTTTGCTTCTACGCCTCCTCTCTCGCATTTGCAGCGCCGCACTTGCACCCAATATTTTGTAGGTGCGATGACACTAGATCCCTGCCAAACCAGCCATCACCAATATGACCCAAAATGGTCTGAAACTCACTCGAGCCCCTCGGGACCCCATCCGGGCATACCAACAAGTCCCATAACATAATGCGAAAAAACTTGAGGCCTTAAATAACACATAAAAACATCAAAACCACTAATCGCGCCTCAAATCAAACTTTCTGAACTTTTAAACTTCTAACTTCCAAAACTCATGCCAAACTATATCTAACCAACTCGAAATTATCTCAAATCTTTCACACAAGTTCCAAATGACATAACGAACCTATTCCAACTCCCGGAGCAGTAATCCAAACCTGATATCATCAAAGTCAACCCCGGTCTAACTTATGAACTTTCTGAACCTTCAAATTGCCAACTTTCGCCAAATAGTGTCGAAACCTTCTCAAAACATCAAAATCAAAATCCGGGCATATGTCCATGTCCAAAATCACCATTCGGACCTAATAGAGCCGTCAAAACTCCGATCCAAGGTCATATACACAAAAGACAAACTTGATAGACTCTTCCAACTTAAAGATTCAAAAATGAGAATCATTCTTCCAAATAAATTTTGAATCACCTGAAAAACAAAACCGACAATTCACGCAAGCCATAATACATCATAAGAAACTACTCATGCCCTCGAACCATCAAATAGAATGCAAATGCTCAAAATGACCAGTGGGGTCGTTACATTCTCCCCCATTTGAACATGCGTTCATCCTCGAACGTGCCAAGAGTCGTTCCAAAGCCATCAAATCACAGTGTAAACTTACCATGCACATGCTTGGGGGTGATCGCACATCATCACAACCCGTATAAGTCTGTCAACACAACATAACTGAAGATTCTTCCTTCAACCTTGGTCCATAAACCTTGGAACCCAATTTTCCACATCCAAAATCTGTTAACCCGATTATCAGATCCATACACTGTATAAGTCTGCATAAGCTGAATCAAGCTATAACACAACCCAAAATGTAGTCACATTATATACGGGATAACCTATATACCCGCAGCAATAACTTCCGATCACAATAGTTGTCCATTAACCAACCTGGTATGAATAACAAACCTCAAATCAAATAAAATCTTGCTCTAAACCTTCATACACTGTCGAATGATGAAAGAGATCCATAGAAACTCATAACCACCCATCAGATTAACAGCTCGTGGAGCTTTCTCGCCCGATACGAACCATAGTCAAATTCTAAGCCGATTAGTGACATTATCCTTCCAAACATACCATAATCAAATCTGATAGTACCCATTCTAGGTCCAATGACCTAATCCCATTAATTACAAGCTGCTCTACTACATACTACACTAGAACAGCCTACAGCCACAAACAGTGCAATCCATGCTCCAATAAGCAACAACTCAATGTACTCAACCATGAAAAATGACTCAAATGAGGGAACCGTCTTGCAAGATCAACATATGTTACCACAAGCGCGATGCTATGAACCCATCACATATAGTAGAACCAAAACACATATCTAACACAAACAATCATATCCCAACATAACTCCGCCACAGTGTGTGACCCAATCCAAACACCAGTCCACATGAAATACCTCAAGCCATAACGCCCAAAATCAACAACAATACGCAAATAAACAACAAGCACACGAAGTGCATGACCATAATCGGGGAGGAACGAATAACACAATATACCACAAGCTAGAATACCATAACCAAGGTGCAATCAACCATTCAACACCCATGAACCATCTCGCTCGAATTACGTCATAAGGCACAAACAAAAACACATCATGTGTATAAATAGTCAATAGTCTCACAACCCATTGCAACATAGAAAAGCAATACATGGAACCCAACAGACACGAATAAGCTCAACTCTAACCAATGACATATCCTTCAACAATAGTTGTTCTGAGTAAGCAAATCTGACCCGGTGTAGAATACACATCCTCATTAGGCCTGCCTACCAATGGGCCCCCAAATCAACTCCGGCCATCCACTAGTAGATAAATAACTGTCCAAACATCTATCACAACCTAAACCATAACACATACTATTGATTGTCTAAATTTTTCCATACCTTCGAAGTCTGCAACCAAGGATCTGCCTCTTAGAACTCTCCTAGTCTCCAGATACCTAAAATACCAGAATCACCATATTAAAATCCCAACTCCACCACTCGAATGACTAAAACATCCCTCACACACAATCCTCTCACGAGAAAATACTTCCATGCCACATAGAATAATCTGAACATTAGTAGTCGATCAACCAGACGCACACTTCTCAGGTAATACCAAATAGTACTAGCATTCATCTATATATTTGAGACCGTTCATGCTGTCTAAAATTCATGACCTTCCCTCCAAAACTGAACTGCAAACTTGTATATGCAAATCTCACTCCCACACGTTGCCATCACATGAAAACACGAGAGCCCCATTGTCAACTCTTATTCACAAGTGGGATACATACTCAATCAGCCAGAAACCTTTCACTTGATCCCATCAAAGAGAAAATCACAATAAGCAACATACTCCTTGTGCCGGTAGAAAATATCCATCTCAGCTGTGGTAGAAATCATCGAGAACTCTTCGAAAATCATTTGCACATAACCAAGCCATCAGCACTGAATTCCTCTAAGTCAACCAGTCATGCAGGTTGCCAAAACCCAAGAATATTGTCACAAAACACCAGCAAAGCCTCTCCACATCATAAGTACCAAAAGGACCAATCATTCCCATTACCATGCCTATCTAAACCACTACCCAGTTGACCTATTTCTCTGAGTTTCTCTCGACTTGCCTTCAAGTCAACACATCTCATTGCTAGTACACTACGATCCTTAGCCTAACACTCACCACAAGAGATCCTAGCATGAAACCACATCACACTAAAGCCCAAAAGCCATTGTATTCCCTCTTAGGTACGCAAAAATACCGCATCCGCGGTACCTACTTGAAGAGACCTTATGTGAATATGAAAGTTTCCTTTACCTTTCTGATACTGAAATGTAGAATCCATAATGGTATAAAAAACCGCGAGTCTCAACACCATCCACTGCAAATCTTAGATTTTAGCCATATATAAATCCTAAAATTCCTCAAATCCTATGTATGAATCTTGAACCCATTAGAACCTCCTCGAGAGCAATCCACATTGCCCAGATCTCTAATGCACCACCCAAACGGGCCGAACGACTTGTGCTCCATTAGCACACAAATACCTTAAGATCCATATCTCTAAGCAACTGAGTGAGTCCTACTCCATGCACACTACCTTCACCTCACATAACACACCAAAATCGTAGATTTCCATATGTCCGCAAAGTGTAATACATCATGCATCTAGAAATTTCCTTACTTGAGTTATCCTCGAAGTCAACCTCTTCAAGTCATAACTGATCCACAAGCATGCCTTAGGCCAAAACTAATATAACACATATCCATGCAATCATTTCTTCGATGGCAGACTCCCCACTTGGCTCAAAGCCAAAGAATAAGACATCCAATAACCCACAATAACCTTACTCCATTACTACTATAATCTCGTACCGTAATTCAACTCAATCCTTCATAAGCTCATACACAAATTAGGAAGTACCTCAAATCGCCCACTAAGCGCATATCCATCCTCGTGACAGTCGCGCAAACTCCTCCAAGAGATCCAAACTCAATTTGCTACACATATAACCCACTAGTAGAAATAAAACTCTTTATAGAGACATCATAATGATCACACATTCGTAGACCATCTCGCAGGAGATAACCCACCTGCTTGGCCTCAAACTGGCAATTCACTACACCCTACCATGGCCACAACCACGATGCAAACAATCCTATCAAGAATAAACGCGTCAACAAAACATAAGAAGAACACATTTCATTCTACAAACAAACAACTAAACGATCCCTAACACACTTGTAACTCAGGACTGTACAACACCCCAAGCAGAAGTCAAGCACTGAATAGTCCTTTTCACACCCCAAGAAAACTCTTCTCATCACATCCAAGCATTTTGAAGACATACCGCAACAACATCACACTCATCATATAGCCATCCAACCACTCACCAAGCCATAAATCATACTCCTAAGGATACTACCACACATATAAGTCCAAAAGCACATTCTTACACAGCTGAAACTACCGAGCCCAAGCTGCGCCCGAACCTGGCCTCAAGTCCTCCAGACAGCCTCAACACCGAAACACAAAAAACATATCTCGTACCTCACCAATAGAATCACAAGCCGTCGATGCATAACTGATATCGAACGCTCACATAACATACGAGTGAGTGGAAGGAATTCAAAGAGATACGTTTCGAGCTGAATCAATGTCACACAATAAGGAAAGAAAGATAGGAAGTTTATCCTAAATGCCTTGTAGCCTTTCGAATATAGGTATGGACGTCATCATACCGATCTGCAAGACTCTACTAGACACTTGCTCATGACTCGTAGAACCTATGAACCTAGGGCTCTAATACCAACTTGTCACGACCTAAAATTCCACTAGTCGTGATGGAACCTAACCCATACCGCTAGGTAAGCCAAATAATAATCAATGCATCTCTAATGAAAAATAATAGGAGACAATGATTAAAATAACTGAACATTCTTTAAAAAATTCCCAAGGATTAGTAGTACAAGTCATGAGCCACTAAGACTTTAGATTTACATTGTTGGTATAAAATAAATATTTATAACATCTGTTTTAAATATATAAGCATAACCCAAATCTAAACTACCAAGGACAAGTGGTAGCTATATTCAAAAATCAGGTACATCTTCAATGCCAGCTCCCGCCATAATCAGCAACATCAACTCCAAGATCTGCATGCAAGGTGCAGAAGTGTAGTGTGAGAACAACCGACCCCATGTACTCAATAGGTATCATAACTAAGCTCGGCGAGGTAATAAAAGTAATAATTATAAATGATAGTCACCAGTCACATGTACAAGTTCTTAAATCCAACAAGTATAGAGTAGATATATGATAAAAACAAGAAAACAAAGGTAAAACCACCTTGGCACTCACAATTCTTTGTTTTAAAGTGTTCTACTCAGTTAACAATCCAGTATACAAGGAAGATATGCAAGTGAATCAGGTAAACAATCAAGGAAATTCCAAGTAAAGATGAAATTCAATAATCAAATATTAGTCTGTTGCGGTTCGCAACTGGATCCAAATAACAGTAAGCCAATAAGGCATGTTGCGGCGTGCAACCCGATCCAAATAATAATAAGCAGCTCTCCCAGAGCTCACATCAACCAGAAACCCCTCGGTTTCTCACAATATAGATGTACACCATTAAGAGAGAAACATGAAAGTGTGACCATAGGGGGTGGATCCGTAACCACACGCAAGCACGACCAATTTAATGTGCTATCAGCCTTGTGTGGTTACACGCTCAATATCAACCGCACGGACAACTCATATGCCAATAATCACAATCCGTCCGCAGTGGTCACAGGCTCAATATCACAATCCACTCGGTGTGATCATTAGCATAACAACACAATCCGCCCGATGTGATCATATGCATAATAACACAATCCGCCCAGCGTGGTCACAGGCATAACAACTCAATCTGCCCAGCATAGTCATAGGCATCCAGTCCATATCATATCACATGCAAATATACAAGAACACATGTAAATGATGAATGTATATCAATTTTATGCTCATGAACTGGTATAATGACATGCTAAAGTGTAGGCATGTGCAAAGTGTGCTATCATAGATCAATGCAATTTCATCACAAAAATAGCAATTATCAAGTTCGTTAAGGGAATTAGCCTCTATGTAACCTTAAATATGGATCAAATAGTTGACAACAAGGTTAGAAATATGAAAAACACCACAAGTTAAACCTTAAAAATAAATTCAAGGCATATCATAGCCTACGTACTACCCCGGGCATCGATAAGTACCCCGGTGCTCGAATATGGGCTCGATCCCACACATATGCACACTCATAGCACGTAGCTATCACAAATAACTCAGGAAACTAGTGCCTCAACAAATTTTAGATCATATACTTACCTCAAGCAAGTCAATCAAATACCGAGCAAGCCAAACAATACTCTATAAGCGCCATCCCGCACAAGTAGACCTGCGAACGGCTTGAAACTAGCAAAAGCCACTCAAAAACATCAAATAATGCAAAAGGAACCAAACCCAATCGACAAAGGTCGAATCTTTAATCAAAAGCTCAAAGTCAACCAAAAATTAAAACCCAGACCCGCCCTCGAAACCCAACAAAACTCACAAATTTCGACAATTCATTTAAATATGAGTCCTTGCTAATTTCACTCAAATTCGACTCGAAATCATTGTTCAAAACTCAATTAATCACTTTACGAAAGTTAATACAAAAACTCCCAATTTCGTTTTTGAAATCATCAATCAAATGCCGAAATTGAAGATGGAATCATGAAATATAATCAAAATCGAATAGAAAATACTTACCCTATCCATGAGGTGAAAATCCTCTGCAAAATAATCCAAAACTGAGCTCCAAAACTCAAATATGAAATAGAATAAACAAACCCTAGAATAATAGAAGTCTGCCAACATTTTCTCATATGCGAACAATAGGCCGCTTCTGTGATGTCGCTTCAGCGACTTATAACCCACTTCTGCTGAGGCCACTAAGATTCTATCTTCTCACACTTGCAGGTGACTTCCCGCTTCTACGACATCGCAGGTGCAATGTACCTTCAACTTCTGCGATGCACTCACCCAGCATGCCTTCATGCTCATGTGCATCTTCGCCCACATCTGTGCTTCCGCAGATGCGTAATTCCTCTGTAGCTGTGATATCATGCCCCAGCTTAAATTTTTGCTTCTACACCTCCTCTCCTGCATTTGTGTCACGACCCAAAATCCCAACCCGGTCGTGATGGCATCTCTCATGAAGACAAGGCCAGCCGATTCAAACCAAACTTCATTTAAACAGTTAACAATACGAAAATAAAATAAGTACGGTTTAATAACAGTAATTTGCAGAAAAAGATGGTAAGCCATCCCGACTACAGCCCCCAGATCGGGGTGTTACAAAGTCATGAGCCACTAATGAAATCCTAATAATAAAATAACTATTACAATATCTTTGGCACAATTGTTTGAAGAAAGTGGAAACAAAAAAATAGAAGAGATACGGGCTGCGAACGCCAACAGCTACCTCGTAATCCCTGAATCACCACCCTGACAATAGTAGTAGTCAGTACCTCGGGGTGGAACCGATAACGCCTGAATCTGCACACATGGTGCAGGGAGTAATGTGAGTACTTCCAACTCAGTGAGTAATACACATAAATAATGACTGAAAGTAAGAAAACACATAATGCACAAGGCAATCCATAATGAAGTAATGAAACATCATTGAAATAGTAAACTAGTGTAAAATCAAGTAGAAACTCCTTTCAACAGGTAAAACATGTGCATCTTTCAAGTAAATAACGTGAAGTAAAAGAAATCACTTTAAAACTGCCCCTCGGGCTCAATATCATTTGAAAACAGTAAAAATCTTTCAAACTCCGGTTACCAGTTGTCATTGTTACCAACTGTAACCTACAATTGTCATTGTTACCAACTGTAAATCTATCAAACTCCGGTTACCAGTTGTCATTGTTACCAACTGTAACCTACAGTTGTCATTGTTACCAACTGTATTATCTCTCAAACTCCGGTTACCAGCTGTCATTGTTACCAACTGTAACCTACAGTTGTCATTGTTACCAACTGTATTATCTCTGGTTACCGGTTGTCATTGTTACCAACCGTAACCTACCATTGTCATTGTTACCAACTGCATTATCTACCCATCTCCGGTTATCTGTTGTCATTGTTACCAACTGTAACCTACAGTTGTCATTGTTACCAACTGTAATTATCATAATGGGTACCCTGCGCTCACTGTGGGTGGTTTAGACTCCGGGAGGGGCTTCTTACGGCCCAGGCGCTATATCATATCTCGTGGCGGCGTGCCACCCGATCCCATTTACATCATATCCGTGGCGGCGTGCCANGGACGATTCTTTTTGCTATGCCTCCGAAATTTCGATACGGATCAAATGTTTCAATTCAAACTGAAATTTGAGTTCATTTGCATAATATGGTACCACTTTTTCTTGAAGGTACGACATCTACACCTTCTTGAAACGCCAAAGTTAAACTCCATCAACTATCCAAAATCCATTCGAAACCTTCGGGACTTCAACCAAATATACCAACTTGTCCCATAACATTATTCAAATCATTAACAAATATCCCCGAAGGGTTTACATAACCGGCGTGAAGCCCAAATATGATTTCAGTAAATAGTGATAAATTATCCCTGAAGGGTAGTTCACATAACCGGCACGAAGCCCAAATATGGCTAGAAGCCCAAATCATTATATTATCAAATCAGTTCCAATCAAATAGGTAGTAAAAATCATCAATCGGGACGGACCAAGTCACAATCCCCAGTAGTAAACGACCCCACGCTCATCATCGAGCTTGTGCCTTACTTCAATATAGCACTACGATGTGCAATCCGGGGCTTCAAACCCTAAGAGCATCATTTACAATCATCATTTACAATATGCTATGGGGACAAAGCCCAAGCGAAAATAACCAAATTTACTAGGAAATCCCGAAATTAGCAAAAACCCGAGCCCCGGGCCCACGTCTCAAAATTCAGAAATTATCACCTTAACGGGTTCCTTATCTCCTCACGAGTTCAACCATATAAAATTTGTCGAATTCCGACACCGAATCGACCTTCAACCCTCAAATCTAAGCTTTAGGGTTTCCACCAATTTTCCAACTCAAAATACCAGTAAAAATGCTAAAAACAACTATAATCTTAGGTAATTCCTTCAAAATCGAGTTAGGAACACTTACCCCGATGTTTCTCTCGGAAACCCTCCAAGAATTGCTTCAAAACTTGTTTCAATTCGAAAACTATGGCCCCAAGTATGTTTAAGATGACCAAGACTCTTCCTCTAAGAATTTGTCCATGAAAATCTCCTTTGAATATGGTTTTGAGGTTGATTTATGGTGACTCTATGTTGTTTGAAGGTGTTCTTCTTCGTGGGTATCGAAATTGGGTCTTGTAGGGCAAAATGAACACTGAGTTCTACTTAAAAGCATCAAAAAAATCGAGTTAAAACGCCTTCTTCAGGTCAAAAATGCGATCCTATTTGCCAAAAATGCGGACCGCATTTCACTTTTGCGGTTCGCATTTTGGTCGCATTTTTCCCCCAAGTTTCTGCCTCATTCTGCGACCAAAATGCGGTTCGCATGTCGAATCTGCGGTTAATCTGCGATCGCAGATTCGACATGTCTGCAGAATTTTTCCCCGACACGAAAATAGGCATAAATTCCTCATACGATGTCCGAATTGGACGATTCTTTTTGCTATGGCTCCGAAATTTCGATATGGATCTAATGATTCAATCAAAACTGAAATTAGATTTCATTTGCATAATATGATACCACTTTTTCTTGAAGGTACGACATTGACACCTTCTTGAAACGCCAAAGTTAAACTCCATCAACTATCCAAAATCCATTCGAGACCTTCGGGACTTCAACCAAACATGCCAACATGTCCCATAACATTATTCAAACTTGTTCCAACCATCGGAACGTTCAAATCAACATCATAACATCAAATTCGCAGCGGATTCAAGCCTAAGGATCTCAAAATCTTCTAAATCGCTCTTTTGATCTAAACCCGACCAAACCACGTCCGAATGACCTGAAATTTTGCGCACAAGTCATAAATCACATATTGAAGCTACAGTAATTTGCGGAATTCCATTCCGACCCTCGGATCAAAATCTCGCCTATCGACCGAAAATCGCCAAAATTCTAACTTCACCAATTCAAGCCTAATTCTACACGGAACCTCCAAAACTAATTCCGATCACTCTCCTAAGTCATAAATCCTCTCCCGAAACTAACTGAATCATCGAAATTCACCTCCGAGCATTCTAACTCATAAGTCAACATACGGTTGACTTTTACACTTAAGCCTTCTTGAAAGAGACTAAGTGCCTCATTTCTTACTGATTTTACTCCGAATGCAACTTACTCGACTTGATTACATAAAACATAGATAACGAAATATAATGAGACAGAAAATGGGGAAGACGGAGTGGTAACCCACGAGACGACTGGCCGGGTCGTCACATTCTCCCCCTCTTAAACAAACGTTCGTCCTCGAACGAGTCAAGAAACATACCTGAAGTTTCAAATAGGTCAAATCATCATCCAAATGAATCGTGCTGAAGTCAAGGATATGAGACGGGTCCCCAATATACTTTCGGAGCATAGAAACATGAAGCACTGGGTGTACACTCGACAAACTGGGTGGCAAAGCAAGCTCATAAGCCACCTCCCCAACTCGCCGAAGTACTTCAAATGGCCCAATGAACCGAGGACTCAATTTCCCTTTCTTTCCGAACCTCATAACACCTTTCATGGGCGAAACTTTGAGCAAGACCTTCTCGCCAACCATGTAAGACACGTCGCGAACCTTTCTATCGGCATAACTCTTTTGCCTCGACTGTGCTGTACGAAGCCTCTCCTGAATAACCTTCACCTTTTCTAGAGCATCTTGAACCAAGTCAGTCCCCAGTAGCCTAGCTTGGCCGGGCTCAAACCAACCAACCGGAGATCTACATCGTCTCCCATACAGAGCCTCATACGGAGCCATCTGGATACTTGACTGATAGCTGTTATTATGAGTGAATTCTGCAAGAGGCAGAAACTCATCCCATGAGCCTCCGAAATCAACAACACATGCACGCAGCATGTCCTCCAATATCTGAATGGTACGTTCTGACTGCCCATCCGTCTGAGGATGAAATGCTGTGCTCAATTCCACCTGAGTACCCAACTCCCTCTGCACAGCTTTCCAGAACTGCGAGGTGAACTGAGTACCTCTATCAGAAATGATAGAAACTGGAACACCATGCAGCCGAACAATCTCTCGGATATAAATCCTCGCCAACTGTTATGAAGAATAGGTGGTACACACAGGAATGAAGTGCGCGGACTTGGTCAGCCGATCCACAATCACCCAAATAGCATCGAACTTCTTCAAAGTCCGTGGGAGTCCAACAACAAAGTCCATAGTGATCCGCTCCCATTTCCACTCGGGAATAGCTATCTGCTGAAGCAAACCACCCGGTCTCTGATGTTCATATTTTACTTGCTGACAGTTGAGACACCGGGCTACGAACCCAACAATGTCCTTCTTCATCTTTCTCCACCAATAATGTTGCTTCAAATCCTGGTACATCTTTGCGGCACCCGGATGAATAGAATACCGTGAGCTATGGGCCTCCTCCAAAATCAACTCCCGTAGTCCATCCACATTGGGCACACAAATCCGGCCCTGCATCCTCAACACTCCATCGTCGCCGATGGTCACATCTTTAGCATCATCATGCTGAACTCTGTCCTTAAGGACAAGCAAATGCGGATCGTCATACTGATGTTCCTTGATGCGATCATATAACGAAGACCGAGAAATCACGCAAGCCAACACCCGGTTAGATTCCGAGATGTCTAATCTCACCAGGCTATTAGCCAAGGTCTGGACATCGACTGCAAGAGGTCTCTCTCCAGCTGGAATGTATGCCAAACTCCCCATACTCACTGCCTTTCGGCTTAAAGCATCGGCCACCACATTGGCCTTTCCCGGATGGTATAGTATAGTGATGTCATAATCCTTGAGAAATTCTAACCATCGCCGCTATCTCAAATTTAGATCCTTCTACTTGAACAAATGCTGAAGGCTACGATGATCAGTAAACACTTCACAAGATACGCCGTATATGGTCAGTCGTCTTCTTCGATTCCCAACCCTACAATACCCATAAAATC
>MCJB01046126.1:15746-57416 GCA_002018475.1 Nicotiana obtusifolia
GGGGGGGGGGGGCGAAGAAGACAAGGCTATTTAGACGCCTTTGTAGATGGTTTTGCTTTTTCCGTACTTGTGCACTTGTGTACTTTTTGTTAAGGCCATTTGGCCTTTGTAAAGACTGTATATGTAATATGAGGCTTGTTTTTCCCTTCGGCAGTTTATGAGTTTTGTTTCCATTTGCTTTATTCTTTATGTTTGCAAAGATCGAAATGCCTCAGCATGAACTAGTTAGGTCGTGTTTGGAGGTTCGAACAGGTCTTGCCTTTGACATTATTTTGTCTAAGGCATCGTGGGGGTTCGACATGACCAGTACTTTTCCGCAAAGTACTTATAACAATTTTTTTTTACTATAGTTTGCTGAGGGTAGTCTTTAGAACTAGCTTAGAAATCTTTCAAGGCCTTGTTTTTTATTATGGCTTACGGACGTCTCTGAGCCGTTTTAATATAGTTGTAGCCTTTTTAGTTCAGGTGTTGCGCAGTGGGCTTATCACCTCGAGTTATCCGGGCTTTGCTTAAGATAACAGTCCCCGATGGGGATGGCCGTAGCCTTTAAGGTTCGGACGTTGCCTAATAGGTCTTGTGCCCCCGGGCTCCCTCAGCTCGAGTCGTCCGAGTTTGCTTTTGGACGACAGTCCCCGATTGGCAGTGATTGTTTGAACCTGGATAAATGGCGGCCCTTGGGCTCGATACCTTTAGGGATCGGATGTAGAAAATTCCTTAAGAGGAAAGAAAAAAGAGAGAAATTCTTAAGGGACAAAATATTTATCCGCAAGGTAGAAACTTTTTTTTATTCTTATCCGTAATAATTACACATGTGTACAAGATTTGTGCCAGGGCTCAAGCTGTCTATGCGGGCACAGTTCATTTGACTGTTTGGCCCTTACTGTAAATCCTATCGATCGAGCCGAGATCATTCAATCATAAAGTTTCTTTCCTTGTTGAAGTCGTTATCCTAGGGTAATGTCCCCCAGTGTTCGGGGCTGATTGTAGAGAGGCCTCAAATACTGTTGTCGTGATCTTCGATACCGGTTCGTAACCGGCTTTCGATTCTAAGTTAGCACGATTTACTGTTGCCTCATTAAAAACTTTGCCGTAAAATCCATTTAGGACAATATCGGTTCAAGAAAAAAAAAGTGCAACGCGTGCTTTCAGGCCTAAAAATTATATCGGTCATTGTTTGTTACCTGCAAGTGTTAGTTCAAAATAAAAGAAATGAAAGGGGCCATACCTTAGCAGTAGTATCGCTTCAAGTGAGCTATGTTCCAGTTGTTCGGTAGTTGCTCACCGTTCATTCTTCCGAGTTTGTACGATCCTTTACCGGTGATCTCGATAATTTGATAAGGGCCTCCCTAGTTTGGTCCCGACTTTCCTTCGTTTGGATTCCGGGTATTTAGCGTGACCTTCCTCATCACCAAGTCCCCGATATTGAAATGTGAAGGTTGGCTTTTCGATTGTAATATCTCTCGATCCGCTAATTTTGGGCGGCCAACCGGACAAGGGCTACTTCGCGCCTTTCGTCTAATAGATCTAGGATCGTATTCATAGCCTCGTTGTTTGATTCCTCGATTGCATATCGGAACCTAAGACTCGGTTCTCCGACTTCGACCGGTATTAGAGCTTCGACGCCATAAACTATTGAGAATGGGGTGGCCCCGATACTGGACTTCGAGTTCATACGTATGCCCATAGGACTTCGGGTGGGATTTTCTTCCATTTTCCTTTGGCACCGATCAACCTCTTTTTGTGGTTTTGGAATATGGTTTTGTTGGTCGATTCTACTTGTCCGTTCCTACTAGGGTGGTAGGGTGTTGATAGGATCCTTTTGATCTTATGATCTTCGAGAAATTTTCTTACTTTGCTGCTGATGAATTGTTTTCCGTTGTCTCATATGATCTCGACCGGCATGCCGAACCAGCATATGATGTGGTCCCAAATGAAATTGATGACTTATTTCTCCCTGAACTTTTCATGTGCCTGGGCTTCCATCCACTTAGAAAAATAATCAGTCATAAACAATATAAATTGAGCCTTACCGAGTGCCCATGGGAGGGGGCCAACGATATCCATTCCCCACTTCATAAACGGTCATGGTGAAAAAATCGAATGCAGCAGCTCCCCAGGCTGCTGAATTATCGGAGCGTGTCTTTGACATTCATCACATTTTCATACGAACTCCTTCGCGTCCTTTTCCATATCGATTAAGCAGTAGCCGGCTCTGATCACTTTCCGAACCAATGATTTGGCACCTGAATGATTTCCAGGTGCCTTCGTGGATTTCCCTCAAAACATACTCGATACCCCCTGGTCCTAGATATATCGCGAGTGGGCCATCGAATGTTCTTCTTAACAGGGTTCCGTCTCCGGACAGGCTAAACCAGGCTGCCTTTGTGCGCAGCCCCTCGATTCTTTTATATCCAAGGATAATTTTCCAGTCTTCAGATATTCTATATATATTTATTCCTCTAGTCCCAAGTTAGGCTCGTTGAGTTAATCTCGGCATGGCCTTCTTCCACTACCGATCTCATAAGTTGTACGACTGCCCTCGAGTTGAACTCGTCATCCTCGAACGATGACCCCAAATTAGCGAGGGCATCAGCCTCACTGTTTTGATCGCGAGGTACGTGTTGCAAAGTCCATTCGTTGAACCGATGTAATGTTACCTGCAATTTGTCCAGGTACCTTTGCATTCGTTCCTCTCTGACTTGGAACGTCCCATTAACTTGGTTCACCACAAGGAGGGAGTCGCACTTGGCTTCAATCACCTTTGCCTCGAAGCTTTTGACTAGTTCGAGACCTGCAATCATGGCCTCATATTTGGCCTCGTTGTTAGTCAACTTCACAGTCCTAATAGATTGTCTGACTAAATTGCTTGTTGATGGCTTCAATACGATGCAAGGTCCGGATTGCGTTCGAATCGTCGTCCGTAAAGAGGGTCCAGATCCCCGAGGAGGTTCCTGAGTTGATTAATAACTCTCTTTCGACCTCGGGTATTAGGACCGGCGTAAAGTCAGCCACAAAATCTGCCAAAATTTGAGATTTGATGGCGGTCTGGGGTTGATATTCAATACCGTACCCATTGATTTCCACGGCCCATTTGGCCAACCGGCCTTAGAGCTCGGACTTATGCATGACCTTCCTCAACAGGTAAGTAATCATGACGCATATGGGGCGACACTAGAAGTATGGTTTTAGCTTTCTAAAGGCGCTTAGCAAAGCAAGCTCCAGCTTTTCTAGGTGAGGGTACCTAGTTTCAGCCTCACATAGGGTTCTGCTAACATAGTAAATTGGAAATTGCGTACCTTGCTCTTCCCGGACCAGGACTCCACTTACTGCTATCGCTGATACTTCCAAGTACATGTATAGTTGTCTGTCTGTCCTCGGTGTGTGAAGCAACGGTGGACTCGATAGATATTGCTTGAGTTCCTCCAAAGCCCGTTGGCACTCCGGGGTCCATCAGAAGTTATTCTTCTTCTTCAATAGTGCGAAGAACCGGTGGCTCTTGTTGGAGGACCTCGAGATGAATCGCCCCAGGGCGGCTATGCGCCCGGTTAATCTTTGTACGGCCTTCACGTTATCCACAACCGTGATATCTTCGATGGCTTTGATCTTGTTGGGGTTGATCTCGATTCCCCAATTGGATACCATGAATCCGAGGAATTTACCTAACCCAACTCCAAATGCACATTTCTCCGAGTTTAGTTTCATATTGTATTTCTTCAATATGCTAAAGGTTTCCTGTAAATATTTTAAATGGTCCTCTGCTCGCAGGGATTTAACCAACATATCGTCAATGTAAACCTTGAAGTAGAACCGACGTTTTTTAACCTGAATTGCATCACGTTATAGCAGTATGTGCCGTATTTATTGATGAAGTAGGTTTTTTACTGATCACCCAGGTTCATCCGTATTTGGTTGTACCCGGAATAGGCATCGAGAAAATTGAGGATCTCGTGGCCGGCCATGGCGTCGATCATGCGATCGATTTTGAGCAAAGGGAAAGAGTCCTTGGGACATGCCTTATTCAAATCCTTATAGTCTACATACATTCTTAATTTGTTCCATTTTTTAGGGACTACTACTACATTTGCTAACCACTACGGGTATTTAACCTCCCGAATGGACCCTCTTTTAAGGAGTTTAGATACCTCGTCCTTGATGAAAGCATGTTTGAGCTCGGACTGGGGTCTCCTCTTCTGCTTGATCGGATGGAACTACGGGTCCAGGCTTAGCTTGTGAGTGGTTATCTCCGTCAGGATCCCTGTCAAGTGAAACAATCTTCATTAGCTATAAGAAATTGAATGAGTTTTTTCCTAAGCTCGGGGCTTAACCCCATGCCCAGGTATGCCTTTCAATTGGGCAAGTGTTCATTCAATACGACTTGTTCCAGTTCTTCGATCATAATCTTGTAGCATCAGAATCATCAGGGGCTATAAAATATCTGGGGACCCTGTAAATATCGTCCTCGTCTTCTTCTCGTTCCTTTGAATCTGTCGAGGCTGGTATTAGTGATTGCAATTTGGACCCGTCTTTGACCAACTAGTTCGGATCCTCCGAAGTTGAGATTGTGGATGCTGGGATCACTTCATCGACCGCGAACATTTCCTTGGTGGCCGGTTGTTCCCCGCAAACTATTTTGAATCCGCTGGGTGTTGAGAATTTCAGTACCTGGTGCAGCGTTGAGGGTACTGTTCTCATGTTGTGGATCCATGTTCTCCCGAACAAAGCGTTGTACCTCATGTCTCTTTCGATCACATAAAACTTCGCTTCCTGGATGGTCCGCGCGGTGTTCACTGGTAATGTTATCTCACCCTTAGTGGTTTCACAGGCCATGTTGAATCCGTTTAGAAATCAGACTGCAGGACGATTTGATCTTGTAGACGGAGCTGCTCCACGACCCTCGATCAGATAATGTTGGCCAAGCTACCTGGATCGATTAACACACGCTTAACTTGAATTTTATTTACGAGTACAGATATTACTGGTGCATCATTGCATTGAAAGACAAGGTTCCTTCTGGTATGTACTCTCGAGGTCGTTTCTCCCTCATGATGGACACTTTGATACGCTTCAACATCGGCCCCTGAGGGACATCGACCCCACTAATGATCATGTTAATGACGTGTTGAGGTTCTTTTTGTTCAATCTGTTTGTTAGAATCCACATTCCTGAAATGATTCTTGGCTCGGTCGCTCAGGAATTCTCGAAGATACCCGTTATTGAATAGTCAGCCTACTTCCTCTCTCAACTGTCGGCAATCCTCCATTCTGTGGTTGTGAGTGCCGTGATATTTACACATCTGGTTAGGATCCCTTTGGGTTGGATCGGATTATAGAGGTCGAGGCCATTTGGTATCTTTGATGCGTCTGATAGCAGATACAATGGCGGCAACATCGATGTTAAAGTTGTATTCCGATAACCTCGGTGCTTCTTTAGGCCCGATGGGACTGTCGAAGCTATTTTTGCTCATGAGTCCCCGGTTGCTCTGACCTCGGTCACTTCTACTTTCATCTCTCATCGAGTGTCGCCCAGACCCGCTGTTTCTTTGGCCTCCATTATACGACTGATACCGATCCCTGTTCGATCTCAGTTCACGATCGATGTCTCTGTTGACTCTGTCGATGGTTCTGACGGGATATATAGACCTGGAAAGGGACCCAAGCTGATCATCTTCGACCCTTGATTTTCTACTGATATTGGATATGTAGATTGGCCCAAGTGACGGTCAGATATTACACAAGGTTCTGTTTCAACTACTGTGAAACCAATGAGCTCCGAACATTGAGTCCTTGGGTGAAGGCCTGAACAGCTCAATCATCAGCAACCGGTGGCAGGTCCTTCCATTCCATTTGAAACCGGGACACGAACTCTGTGAGCATCTCGTTATCCTTCTGTTTTACTTTGAAAAGATCTGACTTCCTGGTCTCGACCTTGAGGGCCCCAGCGTGTGCTTTCACGAAAGAATCTGCAAGCATAGCAAATGAGTCGATAGAATTAGGAGGTAAGTTGTGATACCGAACATAGCTCCCTTTGACAGGGTCTCCCCGAACTTCTTCAACAGGACAGAATCGATCTCATCATCCTCTAAGTTGTTTCCTTTGATGGCACATGTGTAAAAGGTGACGCTCATTTGGGTCGGTCGTTCCATTATACTTAGGAAAATAAGGCATGCAGAATTTCTTAGGGATAGGCTTTGAAGCCGCGCTCGGAGGAAAAGGCTTTTGCACGAACTTCTTGGAATCCATGCCTTTCAATATCGGCGGTGCTCCTGGGATTTGGTCTAATATAGAATTGTAGGTTTCTACCTTTTTGTCATTAGCTTTGATTTTCTTCTCCCGTGATTCTACTCGTTTTGTCAGTTCCTCGAGCATCTTTATGATCTCGGGGTTGGTCCCCGATTCATTTTCATTCAACCTCTCTGCGACCGGTTCATCCTTGCGGATGACTTCCCAGGTTGGATCGGGTTCGACTCTATTCGGTGCGCGGCTTTGGTTCTGTAACTGAGCTATCGCCACCTATTAAGCCTGCAGCATTTCGAAGATCACCCTTAAACTGATCCCGTCTCCACCAATGGTTTGTGTATTTTGAGGCACCGATCGGGCACCACCATGGACGCTATTCTCGAGTCGGTAGGCAGGTTTGTGTCTATAGCTATATGTGAATTAGCGTCAATTGGGTCTGAGACGGGAATTCGCTGGGATCAACGGGCGATACCACGTCACCAGGCGCTATGTTGTTATTTTCACCGTGATGACCGGACTCATTGTCAACATGTAGGGACGCTGATTGAGAGTTCGACATTTGAGTTTTAACCTAAAATTAGAGACACTTCAAAGAACAAGTGTAAAGTAGTGTGTGTCATGAAGATTTGTATCATATAACCACTATTATCCTTAGCCCACAGTGGGCGCCAAACTGTTTACCCTCAAAATCGGATAATAACTGAATTTGTAAGTGGTTTTAAGGATACGTGGATTAACTTGACACAAAATGATAAATCAGATTGCAATTAAAATAAATAATAATAAAGTAAATGCAAACCACACGAATTGAACTGTTTCATCCTTGGAAGATTAGCTATCGTTGAGCCGAACGTATTTCGATCGATATCAAGAAGAATAAGAACTTAAAAAAAAAATGTATTGATTTGGAATGCGCGTTACAATCTGTTCAATAAATTATCAGACCCCTCCCCCCCCCCCCCCCGGATATAGTAAAGGAGTCTTACTTTAGGTACAATTCTGTAAAAGGTAAAAATTCCTTGATTAGCTGATTGCCGGTTCCTTCCTGATACGCGCCGAGATTCTCGCCGTAAGATCCGACCGGTCACGGATATTTCGGTCTTATATTGGTTATGCTAACAATGTTTCTTCGAGCTCGCTCGGGACTACGTTCGACTCTGGGATTACGGACTCAATGTTATCGAAGGCAGGCGCTCTGACCCCGGATTCTAGCTCGATGGGACTCGGGGTCGATCTTTATTCTTTGGTCGTCATGTTCTGAGCCTAACCTACCATATCGTAGGCAAGCTCGATTTCGACCATATACAGTGGTGTTTGATCATTCTATGCTAGAGACCCATTAATAATAAGGGAAAATACATGTGCAATTTTCCCATAGTAAATATATGAATGATCTAAAAGTATAATGGAGGCAAATTGAGCAATTTCTAATAATATATGAGTAAATTTGAACTTTTCCTTTCTTTTTGTTTGTCTGAATTTGATAGAAGTTATTTGATATATACTTGTGAAAGTGATAATAGTTATGAACTTTTAATCGAATTTCTAAATACGCAAATAAACTAAATAAATTATTTAATCTATTTATAGATAAATCTAGTTGAAACAAACAATGCTTAGCAATACTTTAATTCAGGGACAGATTTAGGGGGCGAGCCGAAAAATTACACTGTATTTATAAGGTAAAATATTTTTTTACCTTTATATATTATATTCTAAATTTCCTTGACATAGCCCAAAAGTATAGCTTAATGGTCAGGGGTGTTTAAAACCTTTATAAGGTCATTGATTCAATTTCTTCCAGGTATAATTTTTTTTTAAACAAGAAATAATTGCAAATTTTCAATTCGTTAAACTTCGTATTGAAACAACTAAGTGGTCGTTTGGTTGAAGTACAAGTTATCCACGATTAATTATTTTGGGGTTAATTATCCCTGGCTTGTTATCCCATCCTTTCATAAGGATAAAAATTATATTGCAATCCCGGGATAACTAATTTCGTGATTAATTATACTGTGATTTTATCTCAACCAAACGTGGGATAAACTCATCTTAAATCTAATCTCATGATTAATTATCCCTTGCCCCTCGTACCAAACGAGCCGGTCTCGAAAATATGTCATTTGTTAGCTTAAATACGGCAGAGGCGCGTATTCCAAGATATGAAGTTATGAACCAGCAATCTCAGCACTAGAAGCAATGAAGGGTAGACGGCTAGGCCGGTGCATAATTTGGTAAATACCGAATTACCGTACCAAAATAAAAAAATTTGATATTTGGTATTCGGTATGGTATTTAGTTTTATTTTTTTTTAAAAATGATATTAGGTATGGTATGTGGTATTTTAAAATGAAATACTGAAATACTGATACCATACCGAAATATATAGTATATTGCACAATACAAATATTATTTATTATAACATAAATATAAAAAATCTAAAATTTTACTTTCCTTTATTCTCTAAGTTTATCAATTAACTCTAAGCAAGTAATAAGACATTTCTATTGATCAAATTTATTCCTTTATGTACAGTTTTCTCTCTTTGGGTTGATATTTGTTGGTTTTGGACAAAACATTTGTCAACAAATATTTTTAGTTTTGTACTTTTGAGTACTTTAATTAAGAAGATTACAGTCTATGACTCTATGCACTAGTTAGTATTCAAACCGAACAAATCGAAGTTACCGAACTGAATAAACCGAAACCGAAAGGAAAAAAATCGAATCATGCCGAATTTAATTAGATAAGGTTATAGCATTTTAAGAAACCGAATACCGAAAATACCGAACTGAAATATTTAAATACCATACTGTACCGACCGACAAAGAACCCTAAGTAGACCTGCTAAGCTTGACTACTGTATTGAAACTCACCACTTTGTTGAATGAGTTTAAATACTGCGAATCTTTTGTATTACTCCTTCCTATTCATATTATATGTCATGTTTGCCTTTTGCACCCCCTTTAAAATATTTAATTCAATAATAGTTTGATTAAATTCTTCTTATATATTGTTTGATCTCTATTTAGTGTTATTCTTATTTTCACCACATTAATCTTCTATCCACATTTATTTGAGTAAGGGTAAAAAAAAAAAATTAAAATTTATCTTGATTTCCTAAAATAACAAGTATTTTGAATCAATTATTTCTAATAACAATGACAAGTAAAATGGACGAAAGGAGTATCAAATTAAGATTATCTGCACAAATAGATAGTTGTTTATAGTAAATTTAATTTGAAAATTAAAAAAACGGTCATTTATCTATTGTAGTCAGATAAATATATATTGATAGTGAAATTATATTTATATTATATATATATCAATTTTGGATAACTGAATGTGCTTTATCTATATAAGATTGAGTACTTTTATAAAGTTTCTTAAAACTTTATGTCAAATCTATTGAGAGATATTTATTTTTATACGTAAAAGATATAAAAATAAAATACAAGCTATTTAGAAGATCATTTTTTTCTAATCATATGGTAAATGGTTAATGTTGAACTATGTCGTCTATTTTCGATGAGACGCACTCGGACCAACCCGGTTTGACATATTGTAGTTCCTCTATTGGTGAATGTTATTTAAAGAAACTGCTTAATGAATTGCTTCGTCAGTTTTGTTTGAATGGATAGGCATTTTGGTAAGTATTGGGTGTTTTTGTTGCAAGGTAGCAGACAACAGCTCTTGGATCCAGAATAAGACAGACTTTTGTCAGCTGATTCCTTCCAAATTTGTGTTCTCATTTTGAATATCTAGGATGTTGCTTTTCTCTTTTCTTAGATAACATTCAGATAATATTAAATGACATTACTGAATCTAGAATTCTGGGCTGCTTCTTTCATACTATATGTCTTTTTGTGTCATATAGAAGCAATTTGAGTTTCTACGATACATGAAAAACGCATTTTACATAGTAATAGAGAAGGGAATATTACAAACATTTCAAGTTCGAACTCCCAATATGAAGTTGCGGGAGCGATTTACTCGTAAAATGAGATTTTTCGATGTAAATCCGTATTAGTCTAACTTTATCGTCTAAACGAGAAATCGAAGAAAAGAAATATATAATGAAGTCAAATTCCCATTATTGTTTAAACACCAATCCGGGTTGTCTGTTAAAGGGTGGCAGAGAGGTCTGGAGTAGGGGAGAAGGGAAGGGGGATAGCTTGCTAAAACCTGTAAAATACAAGAAATATACATTTAATTTAGATGAAGGCTTTTATTTGATGTTAGACTGAAATATGCACCTTGGTTGAAATACTCCAAAAAATCATAATTTTCAATTTCATTTGGTTATCCTGTCTTCTTTTATAATATGTCGCTCACGAACTGGTAGGTTATTCAATTTGTTAGTACATAAACACATTCAATTTGTTAGACAGTCCTTCAAAATAAATATCTTTAATTTTCACTCGTATAAAATGAGTGGCGAACAATACTATTTCAGTCTTTTTTAGTTGTCATGATTACTAAAAATAATTAATTCAAAATACTTATAGTTTTAAAAATAAACAATAATTAATTTTTTTATTTTTACCCTTACTCTAATAAATGTGAAGAGAAATTAATATAGCGAAAGCAAGATAATAATAAATTTGAGATCAAATAGTAAATAGAAAAAATTTAGTCAAATTATCCTTTTACTAATTAATATTTTTTTTAAAAGTGTATAAAAACCAAAAATAACAAGTAAACGGGAGTAATGCACAAAATACTTTTGCATTATAAACAACAAACTAGGCTTTAGAAAAACTATAGTAGGATAAAAACCTATTGGAGAGTTCTAGAAAAGGATTAGATCTCCCAAGAATATTGTAATAATAAATAGTACTAATTAAATAATTAAAAGTATAGGGTAATGTATTTAAAACTAATATTGTGGGCCAGGGTGCCATGGGTAAAGAGCAGGCCCAATATAAAAAGCTGAAGAGAGGGGGGTGGAATCCTGCAAAGTGGAGTTGGGATCACGCGAGTGCAGTTTGTTCTCACATGATCCGCGAATCTACAACAGCTTCCCTCTTTTCAACGATAGCGTCTATACCCCTTTCCTTTATGTTTGATTTTTGGGAACTTTACCTAACAGATAAAAATTTTAGCATGAAACTTAATATTAAAGTTGTTGCAAGAAAATATTTATGTTCATAGCACGCTGTTCTATTAAAATAAAAATATTTAATTATTAATTTCTAAACATAAGCAATTAGAATGAAAAATCAATACATTTTAAGTTTTTTTCTTCCTTCTTTCTTTCTTTCTTAACATAAAGATCTTACTTCGATAATAATATATGTTAATATACAAAAAAATATACATAAAAAATATATCTTCAATTAAGATGACACTTAGATATATATACATAAAAAGTTATATATTAATTTAATTAAGATGGCATATAAATATATAAAAAATACACATAAAAAATACATCCTGAATTAAAATGGCATTTGACATATAAAATATATTTGAAATATACATAAAAATACATCTTAAAATAAGATGGCATTTCACAAATAAATATAAAACAATTATATACATAAAAATACATTTTGAATTAAAGTGATACTTGATATATAAAGATAAAAGACGTATAAATGAATACATCTTGAATTTAGGTGGCATTCACATATGTATCAGATTTTAAAAAATGGAGTGAAGAAGATGAATGTTGGAAAGGGAGAATGAAGATGGATAAAAAAAATACTTCCTGTGATTAGTGAGTCGGTTAACTTATTAAATGTTGAGCTTAATTTTTATAATATGCTAATAATAAAAAAAAAAGTGCTCTTTATGGAATAAATAATAAATGATGCTATTTTTTAAATAATAGTTAAAAAAGGATCTAGCGTGTAAAGAAAACTTTGATTTTTTACCCTTTTCTTTCATATATTGACAAACTCGAGTACAATCAAACTTCTTTATAATAATCACATTTGTTCCGATATTTTTTTAAATATTATAGTAAAGTGTTGTTATATATATATATATATTATAATAGAACATAAAAAATTAATTTCAAGAAAAACTTAGCTTTTCTATTATAGAATGTCTGACTTTAGTAGGAATATTTGCAATTTGTTGTTTGGTTCATGGTTTAATTAAACAAGTAATGTGACGTAAGAATTATTATTCGACATTTAAGAAATATTATGTAAATAAACAATGAGATATAGGAATTACTATACTGTGAATAACAATATAAGAATTATTGTGTATGGTTAATTACTTCGAGAATATTTTTGTCTTTATATACTTATTCATTAGATGGTAATAGGCAACTTTACGTAAGTTATGACAGTATTAGTGATTCAAAATTGAATTTTTTATATTAAACTCTATATAAGCTAATATTATACCAACATTTACATCAGTTATTCAGAAATTATATCCGTAATAAAGCGATATATACTAAAAATTAAATTTTGTATAATTAGTAATTCAGAACTCTATACCAATATTGGTTTTTTCTTATCCTCAAATTAAACTAAACGTGCCTCTAGATATAAGTTTTATGTACTTTCGAGTTGAAAAAGCATGAAAAATGTTTCTTCGATAAAAATAATAAATATTCTATACATCTACAAAATCACAAATAAGAGTATGGTCTAAGATATTTGCAAAATATATCGACAACCCTTTATAATTTATAATTTTTTTTAGATATAGATCGCTTAACTACATATCATTTGACATATTGAATGCCTGACATCGGTTGAAAATGTGTCTATTCAATGGTGTGTCTATTCAACGGTGCAACAATCCAATTGGTCGTTTTAAGCATTTGTATTCTATTCAGCTGTTTGAAGTCTTGAGTAGCTTCATATGATGTATTATGACTTGTGCGAATTGTCGGTTTTGATTTTCAGGTGATTCGGGATTTGATTTGGAAGAATGAATCTCATGTTAGAAGCTTTAAGTTGGAAGAGTTGACCAAAATTTGACTTTTGTATATTTGACTCGGGATCGGAGTTTTGATGGTCCCGTTAAGTCCGGATAGTGATTTTGGACTTGGGTATATGCCTAAATTTGCATTTGGATGTTTCTTGAAGGTTTTGGCATTAATTGGTGAAAGTTGGCAATTTGAAGTTTTGAAAAGTTTATACGTTTGACCAGGAGTTGACTTTGATGATATTGGGTTCGAATTGTAGTTTTGAAAATTGAAATAGCTTTGTTATGTCATTTGGGACTTGTGTGCAAAATTTGAGGTCATTCTGGGTTGATTTGATATGGTTCGACACGAGTTTTAAAAGTTGAAAGTATAAAAGTTCATTAAGTTGGATTTGAGGTGCGATCCATGTTATGTTTTGCAATTTGTTGGTATGTTCAGATGGGGTCCCGTGGGGCTCGGGTGAGTTTCAGATGAGTTTCGGATCATTTTCATGTTCTTTGGCATTTTTGTTTCTGCTGGTTCTGGTCATCTATGCGATCGCGAAGGTTAAGTCGCGATCGCGTAGTGCATTGGGAGTTGCCTATCGTTTATTCATCGCGAACGCGATATTTTGAGCGTGATTGTGAAGGTGTGATTTGGTTGTTGTCGCGTTCGCAACATGGCTTCCGCGTTCGTAAAGCTTTTCCTCAATTGCGGTATGCGTTCGTGAAGGTTTTATTGTAAACGCGAAAGAGTAATTTTGTGGCAGTCACGTTTGTGCTTCGTGATCGCGAGGGAATTCACGCGATCACGATGAGTGTTGTTGTTCACTTTATCATACTTTTAGTTATGAAGCCCGGATTTGGGCGATTTTGGAGGTGATTTTTACCACATGGATTGGAGTATGTGTTTTCTGCTTGGTTTATTTCATGAATCTATCTTCGATTTGGCTTTTGGATTATGAATTTTAAAGAGAAATTGGAGATTTTTGTTTAAACTTTCCTAAAGTGAATTTTTGAGTTGAACATCGATTCGGAGTCGGAATTGAGTGAAATTAGTATGGTTGGACTTGTAATTGAATGGATTTTCAGATTTTGTGAATTTTGTCGGGTTCTCAGGTGTAAACCCGTGTTGACTTTTTGGTTGACTTTGAGTATTTAATTAAAGATTCGACCTTTATCGTTTCGATTTGCTTCCTATGGCATTATATGATGATTTCGAGTTGCTTTTGGCTAGTTTCGAGTCGTTCAGAGGTCATTTGAGCGGGATGGTGCTTCTAGTGTATCGATTTGGCTTGTTTGAGGTAAGTGTCTTGCCTAACTTTGTTGGGGAAATTTTTCCTACTAATTGATATTTTTTGCTACAAGCGGGGGATGATGCAAACATGAGGTGATGAGCTTATATGCATGTGCCAGGGTTAATTATGCTCGGGGGTAGATTATACGATTATTTATGCCTTGTTGGAATATGTGATCTTCTTGCTTCATGTTTTACTTGACTTCTACATTAATATTAATATGAAGTTAAACGCAAGAAACCATGATTTAGCTTATTAAAAATTGATTAATATTTGACGAATTTTTCTGAAACTATTAATGTGCTAAATTTGGCCGTCACTATACTTAATCACAAATACATCTCTACAACCGTTATTATTGAGATATTAGATTCTATATTTGAGTTGAAGATCATTTTTTGAGATTGATTGAAATAATTGAACAATGAGGTTCTTGAGGCTTGTTGAATTGTTATTGGCTTGAAAACTGTGATTTAAGTTCATTTAGAATACTCACTTAATCACTCTCTTCGATGTTATTCATGCTTCCTACCTTGCTTGTTATTGATATACATGTTCTTGGTGAAGAAGTGTGTAAAGCACGAAGGGTGATGCCATGCCATTTTTATATACATTACCATGAGAGGAAGAGTGTAAAGCACGAAGGGTGATGCCGTGCCATGTGAGTTAAGCACGAAGGGTGATGCAGTGCCATTTCATTTACATAATTATGTGAGGATGAGAGTAAAAGCACGAAGGATGATGTCGTGCCATTGTTTTATATTATCATGTGTTCATGGCACGAAGGATGTTTCCGTGTTCTATGTGACTTGTCTTTGTTGTTCTGTCTTTGTCCTCTACCTCAATTGTTGTTGTATTATCCATACCTTCTATCTTTTCAACTTGCAAATATCATGCTTTTCTTCTTATTTGTCATATCTATATCTATGCCGTTTCTCATTTATTTCACTTTCATATAAGCCTTCTACCATGTTAGTTATTCATGCCTTCTATATGTATACCTTATAAAGATTATGCTTTACTTTTTGTCTGTTATATCTACATTTAAGTCTTCTACCATGATAGTGAAATTTTTGTTCTTCTATCTTAGTTGCTATCAATATTTCTATGCCTTCTTCCTAGTATGTTATCATTGTCCTTATGCACTGCCTTATTTGTTATTACCACATGCGTATCTCCCATTTTGTCGTTACTGTTATTGGTATTCTTTTCTCAGGATTGGTACTGTTATACATATGCTCGGTAAGGATGAGATAAATGCATGAAGGGTGTTGTCGTACCATTTGATTTGATATTTTGAGTTCATTTCACACACTATGAAAACTCTGGATTTACTACTGTGATTTGATAGTCATCGCTTTAAAGAAAGGATTGGTTGTTATGTTGAGAAATATTGACCAAAATTTCTTCTAGAAATCATGCATTGCTTTGCAAATTTGATCTTGTACTTCTCTGTTATGTTTTAATATTGTTTCTATTGCTATTCTAATGCACATGTTATATCAGTGAGTATCTTTTAACTAAAAAGCCTCGTCACTATTTTACCGAGGTTAATCAACGTAGTTAATGGTACATGGGGTCGGTTGTACTCTAACTATACTTCCGCACCTTGCATGCAGATCTTGGAGCTGATGTTGTTGTGCATGGCAGGAGCTGGCATTGAAGAGGTATCAATTGCCCCAGCATGACTACCATTTGTCTTTGGTAGTTTTAGATTTGAGTTCTGTTTATGTATAAATCAAACAGATGTTGTATTTATTCATCATATCGGTTTTGTAAATCTAAATCGTAATCGCTCGTGATTTGTACTACCAGTCCTTGGGAAGTTGTATAAATTTCAGTTATTTCACTTATTAGCTTTATATTAATTCCAGTAGAATTGTGTTGACTGTATTTGGCTTATTGTATAGGGTGAAATATGATATGACACGTGGTCATATAAAGGAAAGACACGTGAAACCTAAGACGGGGATGGCCGAAGACCAAACACAGTCATTCTGCTTGTCATCGGATGGGATAACGTTCATAAAGGTGTATTAAATTCTCTGCGTCCGATAGCATTTAATAAGGAATATTCTCTAGCATTAAGAGTGACGGCTTGTTACAGAAAATTTGGCATTTATGTTCACTGTTACATCTTCATCAATGTCCCTCATAATTGACATTAAATGAGGGCACGATCCTAGGACCTCCTTCCCTAGACACGACTATAAATAGTGAACCAAGTTATCATTGTAAAGGACACGAATTTCTGGCTAAACTTACACTACATTTTATACAAAGCTTAATACAATCTTACTTTCCCGTTTTTTTATCTCATCATCGCTGTGCCCGGAAACCTGGTTCTTGGAACTATTATCTCTGCTGTTTCATCTACATTTTAAGACTAAGTATTGTACATTTCTTCAATTATTTTATTATTTCAGGATCAAATTAGTTCACTTGTCTAGAAATCGCGTATAAATTTAACTGTGCCCTTTTACGGGTAAATAGTTTGGCGCTCACCATGGGGCCTAGACAGCCAAGTTATTAAATTGATCCTTAGCTTTTTTACTAACGTGATTTGATTATTCTGTCTTAGAAAAAAATAAAAAAATTGGTAGATAACACTGTTAAAAACACGTACAACCCTGAAATTCGAGGGGATCAGCCTCATTTTGAGGTTTTGATCAGTGACACCCACAATAAGGGAAATGACACCATGTCGATGCATGACAGGCAAAACCCTCGACAGGTTCAGGAGACAACTCTCGATAATGTTGATGAGGAGCAAGTCGTGGATGCGGTGAGGGTCCTGCAAGAGCAACAGGCGATCATTCTAGGCCATCTCACGCATCAGGATAAGGTTATGACGGAGCTCAAGCAGGCGCTATCGAGGACATTGGATAATGCAAACATATGAGATCCAATTCATCCTGGTGTTCCCGCAAATCAAACAACGCAGAGAGTCGACAACAACACTCCCAAGGGTGAAGTTGGCTCCGATAGGGCTGGGGGAGCAGATTCGATCTCAACAACAAGAACGGTCCATTCAAGAATGAACTTTTACGGTTTATAAGGGACGTAAATGCCCGCATAGACCAAATCCCGAGCACGCCACCAGTATTGAAAGGCCCGGACTTGAAGAAGTATACTCAATTGTCGTACAAGCCGAGTGCGACAACTAGAACTAATCCCAAAGCGGTTCACAATGTCTGAAGTTCCAAAGTATGACGGGACTTCAGACCCATAGGAGCATATTACCACCCACAACAGCGGTAAAAGGAAATGATTTAGCTCATCACGAAATTGAACCTGTGTTGCTAAAGAAATTTAGAGAAACTCTTACGAGGGGAGCTCTAATGTGGTATTCATTATTACCCGAGCATTTCATAGATTCCTTTGAGATGCTCGTAGATTCTTTCATCCAGGCTCATGTCGGGGCCAGAAAAATACAAGCCTGGATGGCTGGCATATTCAAGATCGCACAAGGAGAATCTGAATTATTACGAGAGTTCGTTACCCGATTCCAGAAAGGAAGAATGTGGCTCTCGACTGTCCCGGATGAATGGGCAGCTGAAGCATTCATCAAAGGAATGAATCCGAGAAGCTCATACGCTTCCCAGAAGCTGAAGGAAGCTTGCTTGAGTTTCAAGCAACAACTTAGGTAGATTTTCGCTACCACTACGAGTCAAAGATAAGGATCAAAGATGACCAAGTCGGTCTACATCTTCGTCCAAAGGACGGGAGAAGAGCAGAGAAAAATCAAAGGATGACTACGACGTGGACAGACGGACTTTGAGGGGCCGATTTTTGCCTTACGAGTGGACCGAAGGGCGTGGCAAGAACTTTCGGGTAGCAAACAAGTTCACCTGACTGAGGGACCGATTGTAGTCGAAACAATAGATCACTTCAGGATAAAAAGATGTCGGGATCTCAGGATCCTTCTTCCCAAGTTATCAGAATATAACTTCAACTTCAGTATAGTGGAGTTGGTGTCAACCATGAGAAGCATTAAATAGGCACGATTTTCGAGACCTATGAGATCCGATTCCAACCAGAGGGATCCCAAATTATAGTGTGAATCCCATGGGATAAACGACCACCGAACAGGGGACTGCCGACACATCTGGGAAAATGTGGCAACACTATTGAAGAATGGTCACCTCAGAGAATTCTTGAGTGACCGAGCTAAGAACAATTATGGTCATAACAGAGACAACGCGGAACCTTCGAAAGCAGGAGAAGAACCCCCATGCCAAACGATCAATATGATCTTTAGAGGGAATGAGATTAACGGGGTCACCCTTTCGGCAGCGAAGAAGACGAAAGTATCAATAACTCATAGTAAAAGACTCCAGGAAGACGATATCACTTTCACGGAGGAAGACGCAGACGGATTGCTGTCACCATACAATGATGCACTGGTAATTTCTTTAAATGTGTTGGATTTTAAGACTAAACGTGTTCTAATGGATCCAGGAAGTCTGGCTAATATCATACAATGGAGAGTATTGGAGCAAATGGGCCATCGAAATGAATGAGTTCGACATAGAATATAAACCAAGGACTGCAATTAAGTCGCAAGTCTTGGCTGACTTCGTGGCCGATTTCAGTCCTGGACTACTGCCTTTGACAACCAAGGAGGCAGTAACGGTATCGGAATCGACATCGGGGGTTTGGACCTTATTTACGGATGGCTTCCAATGTAAAAGGGTCAGGACTCGGAATAGTCTTAATCACGCCTTCGGGGGAAACCTTAAGGCAAGCCATCAGAACGATCCTTTTAACTAACAATGAATTAGAATATAAAGCTTTAATTGCAAGGCTCAAATTGGCCTAGGGACTTGATTCCGAGGTTATCGAAATCAAATGTGACTCGCAGCTGGTGGTAAATCAGGTCTACGGGATCTTTGATACCAAAGAAGAACGTATGTAACAATACGTGGTAAAGGTCCAGGCTCTTTTGGCATGATTCCGGAAGTGGTCAATTACTCATATCCCGAGGGAGGATAATGCAGAAGCGAATGAATTAGAAAACTTAGGATCATCGACGGAAATAAAAGAATCGGAGTCCGGGACGGTAGTGCAACATATGAACTCAGTCCTGGATACATATGGTTACTATGAGTAAAAATTCGACTAGTCTGGTCTGGGATTGGAGAAATGAAATAATCGACTATCTCGAGCACGGGAAGTTGCCCGAAGACCCCAAAACATCACGCGCGTTATGCACCAAAGTTGCATGTTATAGCTTCAAGAGAGGCTAATTGTATAGAAAATCCTTCCAAGGCTCGCTCGCCCGGTGCTTAGGAGCGTCAAAAGCTAATTATGTCATGAGAGAAGTCCACGAAGGGATATACGACAATCACTCGGGCGTAGATTCTTTGGTGTTGAAGTTGGTACGGGCAGGATATACTGGCCTCGCATGGAACAAGATGCCAAAGACTTCGTACGAAAATGTGATAAGTGCCAACGCTACGTACCATTAGTACCCCAACCGGCAGAACCCTTACATTCGGTTCTATCCCCATAGTCGTTCATGAAATGGGGGATGGACATCGTCGGACCACTGCCACTGGTTCCCGAAAAGGTAAGGTTTCTTTTAATTCTAACTGACTTTTTTTCTAAATGGGTGGAAGCAGGTCCTTATAAGAAGATCGAAGAACACAAAGTGGTCGATTTCCTTTGGAAAAATATAATTTACAGATTTGGAATACTAAAAGAGATAGAATGCGACAATGGGCCACAATTTATCGGTGCAAGAGTTACAAAGTTCCTCGAAGATTTAAAGATAGAGAGGATCACATTTTTTCCTTATCATCTGATCGCAAACGGTCAAGTGGAGTCAAAAAACAAAGTAATTATTCAAAACCTCAAGAAATGGTTGGAAGCAGTAAAAGGAAAATGGCCCGAAGAATTGCACGGAGTTCTATGGGCCTTCCGAACAACGGCCAAATCGAGCACATGAGAAACTCCTTTTTCCCTTGTGTACGGTGCTGAAGCCCTAATCCCGGTGGAAGTGGGTGAACCCACTTTGAGATATTTTCGGGCAGATAAAGAATCGAACAATGAAACAATGCTAATCAACTTGGAACTGCTCAAGGAAAGCAGGGACTTGGCGCGTGTAAGAATGGCAACTCAAAAGCAAAGAATGGAGCGATATTATAATCGAAGAGCTAACCTCCAGTATTTCAAAGTAGGAGATTTAGTTCTGAGGAAAGTAACCCAAAATACCTGGGAGCTCAACACGAGGAAGCTAGGTCCAACGTGGAAAGGTCCTTACCGGATTTCAGCTATCACCGGGAAAGGTTCATACGAGTTGGAGAACCAAAATAGAGACAAATTGCCTAGCAAATAGAACGTGGCACACCTCAAAAGATATTATTGCTGATGAACATTATTCAAGCGGAAAGTATGTGCTGCACTATTTTTCCCTTCGTTTAGTTTTTGTCCCAATTGGGTTTTTCTGACAAGGTCTTTAATGAGGTAGCAATAGAAAGCATACTACGTAGACAACAACAATAAGACCTTTGATAGAAAGGCAAGCAAACAAGCTTCCACTCGGGGACGGTTAGATAATCTTTGGCTCGATAGCAAATTCCCACTAGGAAGTTAAGTTTGCTACTGAACAGAGGTTACCCGACCGTTCACGAGCACAAACCACTAGAGGATTATTAGATAGTCTTTTTCTCAATAGCTTGGATTCCTAAGAGGAAGTAAGGTATGTTGCCGATTTAAGGATTATCTAGCAATTCATTAGTGGAATCTTTCAAGGCACAAGACTTCTAGTGTTCCAATTCGCATTTTTCGCATTCGAACACTGGGGGGGAGGGGGGGATGATACGAGGATACGACAACATTGACTGCCACGTCAACTTGGAAATAAAAATTCAGAAACCAAATGCATCATCGAAACCGGGGACTGCGCAACCAGCCCCGTAGAAACAAGTTGTACAAGATGGCCACAAGTAATGACAATTTCTTTTTAGCATAATAAATGCTTGTGTACTTGTGAAAATAGAAGGAATTATATGAAATAAAATTCTTTTATTTTTATCTTGTTTCTTGTTTTAACGATGAACTAACTTTGTCATTTGAAAGTTAAACAAGTACTCGAAATGTTATTACCGTAATGAACAGAAAACGTCCTTTTCAAGATCACCGTAAATATAAGAGGGCCATCTCTTATAAAAACACTCATGTTAAAGGATTGGTTTCGGAAGAATTTGTGACCGGAATCAAAATGCCTTCGAGGAAAAATGCACCCGAAGACATACACGAAGGACGCAAAAAGTAAACTTGCACAAATACTTATAGAAACCCTTATGTGAAAGGGATAATGCTCGGAACCAAAATGCTTCGAGGAAAATGCGTCCGAGACTACACATGTAAAGCACGAACTGAAAAACATGCGCAGAATTCTTAAGCAAATGCAAAGGTTAAAGACTTGTCAAAGGAAAGTAAGACTCAAAAAATACTTGAGCAAAAATATGTCTTTATTTACAGGAATTGCCAAAACGGTAAAAGTACCAAATGGGAAAAAGAAAAGAAAAGCTAAACTGCAGTGTCTCCAGAACCAAGAGGAAGAGAAGTGTCCACATCCACCGGAGAAGTAGGTGGGTCCATCGATAGCTCGGTGTTTTCCCCGGTCTGGTCTTCAGCATCGACACCCTCCGATCCTTGTTCAGTTCCCGAAAACTCGAAACAGGAACCAGAAGAACCAGGAGCATCAGACTGCGCCAGGAGTCCATTTTTAATAGCCAACTCAAGTCTCGGGCCTTAGCAATTTCGGCATCAAAATCAATTATACCAGCTTTGGCCTCTTCCAAAGTTTTTCTCCTTATGTTGTACATGGCATAAGTTTTTTCAACAATGAGGTAAGTCGCTCGGCGCGTAAGTTCCTCTTTGAGTTGCGTAACCTCGGCAGAAAGGCTTTCCTGGGCAGACCTAACAGATCTAAGGCTAACATCAAGGTCATGGACGGTAGAACTAAAGAGCCTGTTGTGCTCAGTAGTTTTCTTGTATTTCTTTTCCACTGGGCATGTTTCGCCCTCACAACAGCAAGCTCTTCGATTTTGGAGTTCAAGGCTGCTTCTAAGTCAGTCACTTTTTCGGCAGTAGCAGCCTCGCGCTCAGTTACAGCAAGAACGGCGTCCAGGACTTCAGCCCATTTGGCCTTGGCTTCATCAAATCTAACCCTCAGCGGGCCAATTTCTTGGCTAAGGATTACCACTTCTTGCTCGCTTTATTGCAAATGAGCCTCCAAAACAACAGCCTCAGTAGCTTTGGTTTCCAGTTCCGAGAGGCGAAGAACAGTTTGGTCCCGTTCCATCAAAAGATGATTCCGTTCAGAAGTAAGTTCCTCTTTCTCAAGAATCAACCTCTGAAAGCCTTCAGAAGAAAGAAAGTTGGCCTACAAAACAAGACGAAGTAAAATTAGAAAACATTCATACAAAAGTAGAAGAAATAAGAAAGGAACGCACCGCTATGGCATTGTGCATGGCATTGTTCAATAAACACTCGCTCGAGAGTGCTTGAATCTTTTCCCATCTTTCTCTGAAGCCAAAGGCTTCAGATAGTTAGTAATCTCCACCGGCCGGGAAAATAGGTTGCACCGGGTAGAGACCCAAAAGATAACATTCCTCCTCCTTTATGGATATTCGGAAGGGGCAGTATAATTTTGCTCCAAATTCCTATGAACTGGGGACTAGGAAAGAGGAACACCCTCTCCATGGTCAGGTGCGGCCGGCGGAGATGATCTAGCAGTTGCTGGTGGAAGAGTGGATGAAGGTGGAAATGATGTAGCAGTTGCTGGTGTTGGTGAAGGTGGAGATGAAGCTAATGGAGTTGAAGGGTGAGAAGAAGTTGCATCAAATGCAATGCTGGTGGATGAATGCTCGCCAACTAAAGACGGTAAGGATTCGGTCTCAGCCCCGCAGTACCGGACACAACACTTGGGGCCAGAAAATAGGAGTTGGCATTATCTACCAAATCAAATTCTCCCCAAAGTGCCGAGACATCGTCCTACTCAACAGGTCGAGCATTCTATTAAGATGATGAGGATCGTCGCCTTCTATGTAGAGAAGCTTCCTCATCGCTAAATTCTTCATCATCATCAATCATCACGGGGTCTATGACCGGCTCGGAAGGACGACCAGTCACCATCGCCACCGGAGATGACTCGGGGGCATCAGTCTTTGTCCTCTTATTCTTTTCCCCTGCCCGCGGAGGAACATCTTCTCTTTGGTTGTTTATCCTCCGGCCGGGGACTCCGTAAAGAAGTGTTTGCGCTCGAAATAGGCCCACAGATACCTATTCGATTAAGTGCCTCCTGAAGCAACCTTGCTGCATTAGCAGGATCAGCCAAGACGTCCTCCTCAAGGATAGCAACAGAGCCTACAGGTAGACCTAATTTCGTGAACAAGTCAGAAGGGTTCGACCAAGTTCTCCATATACAAAAATAATGAAAGCAAGGTAAGTTAAAATTACCATGATTTTTGGCCTTCCACCCGTATTTAAGGGCCAGTTCTTTCCACAAACGAGTTTCAGGCATCGTGACGTCCAAGATCTTCTGAACCCACCGGTCCAAGCCTTCAACCACCGATGGGATCCATCAAGTTGATGAAACATGCGAAGGGTGAAGAGTCGATACAGCCATAGAAGAATATTTAATGAAAGAAAATATATTAAATACAGATCTTACGAGTGTGGTTCCAAGCACCCGGAAAGGATGAAGTCGTTGTTGGAATGATATTATTGGTGGCAACTGCAACGAATCGTTCAGTCCACCCACGTTCATTATCATCTCCGTGCTAGTCAACAAAGCTTGGTGACCACCCTTGCAGAGGTTTATCATACCCGCACAAAATATTTTGGGGAGTAGAGATTCATCATATGAGCTAATGTTAACTCTTCTCCAGACTCCTGGCACAAGCGTCAAAAGCAGGGGATCGTCCTCCACACTAAAGGACTTACTTCTGCCAACCACACCTGGTAGCGAAGGCAAAACTCCGCAATCACGGAATAAAAATCTCCACTCAAAAAAAACACACTCAAAGTAAAGGGATACGTGTAAGAATATGTAAAACCTTCCATGAGAAAGGTCACTCGCTCCGATAGATCAGGAGCAATGATATTCAACTCATGGCAGTGGCAGTCTTCCTTCACAGCAGGAATACTGGAAGGACGAATAGAAGAAGGGTACCTACTAATAGCCCATGTACGAGGGTTAATAGTAGGGAATTTCTCTTCAAAGTCCTTTGTGGTACTAAGTCTTCTTGGGATGATGGAACCCACCGTTGGAGGAGTAAAGTCCTCGACTTTGTTCTTGTTCTTTGAAGAATCGGCACGCTTGGAGGAAGAATCCATTGAATAAGAAGAAGGAAAAGGTTTTGTTTGAAGTAATTAGAGAAAGGATGGAGAACAAAGATGCAAATCAGAAGCTCGAGAAATTATGAAGTGCAAAGGAAAAGAATGATGTGTATAAGTAACCTTTTGGCGGCTAAATTTATGGCCATGATTACCTCGATCATCGGTAAAAACTGTATTGAATCGTTGGATGACGCGTGTTCGGGGAACTAAATGCGGAGAAACGCGCTCTAATCAACCGTTAGAAGCCTTCAAAGGGAGTTATAGTAATTCCCGCCAAAAGAGTATTTCTACCAACTTTCCGGTAACACAAAGTTGTGTCACTGGAAAGCAGGGGGACTATCTGCATAGGGTAAAATATGATATGACACGTGGTCATCTAAAGAAAAGACAAGTGGAACCCAAGATGGGGATGGACGAAGACCGAACACAGCCATTCCGCTTGTCACCGGAAGGGATAACGTTCATAAAGGTGTATTAAATGCTCTGCACCCGATAGCATTTAATAAGGAATATTCTGCAGCATTAAGAGCGATGGACCGTTACAGAGAATTTGGCATTTATGTTCACCATTACATCTTTATCAATGACCCTTATAATTGAAATTAAAGGAGGGTATGATCCTAGGACCTCCTTCCCTAGACGCAAATATAAATAGTGAGCCCAGTTATCATTGTAAAGGACATGAATTTCTGGCTAAACTTACACCATTCTATATGAAGCTTAATACAATCTTACTTTCCCGTGTTTTGATCTCATCATCGTTGTGCCTGAAAACCTTGTTCCCGAAACTGCCATCTCTATTGTTTTATCTATATTTTAAGGCTAAGTATTATACATTTCTTCACTTATTGCATCATTTCAGGATCAAATTAATTCACTTGTCTAGAAACCACGTATAAATTCAATCGTACCGTTTAATGGGTAATTACTTGCCTAGCGGGTTGGGTTATGTGCCATCACGACTAGGAAGATTTTGGGTCGTGATAAACGCATTCTAGACAGTTACCAAATCATTTAACCGTGTGAGCTTCATACCGTATCACCAAACACCCCTCTTCACTTTGCTGACACAAAGGGCCATAATGAGTTACTTTGCACTTTTTCTTGCTCGATGAAGAATTGGCGGTCACAGTGATAGTGCATAAAGAGGAGAGGAAGGCAATGACCAGAGCAATAATGGCAAGTAGAGATGAGGAAATAGAAGGGTTTTTTGCTTAAATGAAGTGTTTGTCGGAAGTGGTGGATCTAGTGAAGTCAGTGGTCGCAGAAAAAGAGAAAATGAAGGGGAGGGATGGAGTAATGATGGCTGGAAGAGAGAAGGAGAAAGAGGAGGGGTGAATGTGGTAGTGGAGGTGATTGCTGGGTGGTGGGGAAAGAGAATGAGATGGGTAGATAATAGTGAGGACCTCAGGGGAAGATTTAAAGTATCATCTGCGGATTCACGTACACGTTGTAGCTTTTGCTCAGAGTTTATGTATGTATTTAAGAAATTCACTAAATATCTATATATTTTTGATTATGAACCTAGTTATTATTAATATATTAATATGAGATCGTTATAGGAATTCATAAACTTTAAATACTTGTCAACCTTCGATGGAGGTCATGGTGACAATGGATGGTGCCGAAGGGGGCGAGAAGGAAATAGAAGAAGAAGAAATAGAAAAACTCATAGCATCTCAGTATCACAAGATAGGTGTAATACACGCACTGTGTTATGTCAGCAAATCGTGAGGAAGTGGAAGTGGTTGCTGGATGGCGGGAAAAAAAATACGATGGGTCAATGATGGTGAGGGCCTCAGGGGAAGATTTCGAACATCATCTATGAATTCACATAAACCTTGTAGTTTTTATCAGACTCTATATATGTACTAAAAGATTTACTAAATATCTTCAAAATTTTTACTATAAATTTAATTATTATTAATATATTAGCATGCTCGTTGTAAGAGTCTTTAAACTACAAATTTTGAATCAGCCTTTGATAGAGGAAATTAAGAGTGGCCAACGGTTTGTCCTTTTGAAACCGGATGAACCGGTACAAAAAAGGGTCGGACCGGTTCGGAAAAAAAGAAGAAAAACCTGACAGTTTAAAAATTAGTCGTTGGCAACGGCTCTATTGAGCTAATAGCCGTTGTCCAACGGCCAAAAACGGTCATTTTCACCCCTATAACCACCCCTAACTATTCTTTTCCTATAAATATCCCATTATTTCATCATATATTTCACACAATTTATCCAATTCTCTCAAACTCTCTACAATATTGCTATTTTTCTACTTTGACTATTTGTGTAAATTATACAATTTTGATTCTTTATCAAGTTTCAATTGGAGTTGTTATCAAGTGAAGGTTCAAGTTTCAACTTCACCTCAATTATATGGTTATATTTGGTTGGTAGTTCCTACTTCCTACTCTTTTATTATATTTTTATCATATATATTATTTTATTTGCTATAATTATGTCTCAAAGAGGTTCAATTGGAACTAGTAGTGAGGGGCGGGCACGTGGTCGTTGGAGAAATAGGGATAAAGGAATTGCTGGTAGTTCTAGTCAACACATAGATGATTCTCAATATTATCATGATTTTAGCTCTAATAATCCATTTGATTCTCAACACATAGAAGCGCCAATATACTATGAAACTGGGGTTAATTTAGAAGAACCACATGAATTTCAAGTTAGTCCACCTGAAGTTCAATCTGACTTGCCTCCTGTACCTCCTACTAGAGTCCCGGTTAAACGTAAGCACAGATCTGAGGTGTGGGAATTTGTGCAAAAGAAAGTTGAAAATCAGACAGCAGCATGTGGTCTTTGTGGAATGGAGTGGGTTTTTAAAAATGGGGGTAATGAAGGTGGGACAAATAAAATTAGGACTCACTTAATAAATAAATATCTTAAGGAATGGTCAATGCGGGTGGGGGATATTTATTTAGGAACCGAACATGGGGGAATAGCACATGATGAATCCTCGGGTATCCAAGCAAAAATTAACCAAACAACAGGAGGGATTCTTACTTATGATAAACAAAGGGATAGGAAAAATATTGCTAAACTAGTTACGGTAGAGGGTTTACCTTATAGTTTTCCTTCTTCTACTGGTTTTGTTCGTTATATTCAGGCTACATATAATCCTTCTTTTAAAGGTTTTCCAACAACTACTGTTAAAAATGATATTATTAAATTTAAGAACGAATATAGAGATTATTGCGATATTTATTTGATAACTTTGACACTAGAGTATGCTTTACTATGAATATGGGTCGTTCTACAAATAATTGTGATTGTATTACAGTTACTGTTCATTGGATAGATCCTGATTGCGTATTTCAAAAACGTATTATTGCTCATATAGTTGTTGATGAACCACACAGGTAATTATATTTCCAAAACAGTTTCATCAATTTGTCGTGCATGTTGTTTAACTAACAATATTTTTAGTATTATAGTAGATAATGCTACAAACAATACAGAAGTACTTAGGAACTTGAGACCTATTTTGAACCCCCCACCTTTTGAGGAATTTTTTCATGTTAGATGTGCATGTCATATTTACAATTTAGTAGTAAAGATGGTCTTGACTTGTTTAACCACATTATTGAAAAGGTGAAAGTAGTTATTGCTTTTATATTTAGAAATAAAAATCAAGAAAGAAAAAGAGAATGGGAAAGAAAATGTATAGAATTAGGAATGCCGATTAGGAGAGTCCCAAAGGAAGTTCGTACTAGATGGAAAACTTTATATGAAGCATTGACTGTCGCTTATGAATATAAAGAGCCTATTACTCAAATGTATAATAAGAATTTTATGGAACATTATCACCTTAAAGAGGACGATTGGAACCTTGTTCAACATCTCCTTCAGTTTTTAGAAAAATTCTATCATGCTACTTTAGAATTTTTCGAACAATATTATCTAGCTACTCCTACAATGTTATATTATATAGCTGGAATATCTGAATTATTGAAATTATATAGGTAATATGAAGCATATAAAATGGCTGTAGAGGCTATGATGAAAATTTTAAAAAATATTTTTTCCCAATTCCCCAGCTTTTTTACATCGCTTCTGTGTTGCATCCTGCTTTTACACTTAAGTTAACTGAACGACTTGTTAGAGAAATATATGCAAATTTAGAGATTAAACCTGTTGAAATTGCGACTAATAAATATCCAAGTGTAGAACATGCTTGTGCTAAAGTTCTTTCAGATACCGTGGCTGTTTTCACAAAGTATAGAGCTTGGGCAGACAGTGCTACACCAACTGCATCAATACAGTCAATAGGTGAAAGTTCTTCTCAAATGGGCAAAAGGCATGCGGGGATGAATACTTTTGGAGGACTTGATCAAAAGTTGCTTTTAGAACAAGACGAGTACGGGGAGGAATACAGCAAGTTCCAAGTCTATTTAATTTAACATCTAAAGAAACTTACAAGTTTTGGAACTCATAATTTATTGGATTATTAGAAGAATCAAGAATCGCATTTTTTAATACTTACAAAAATGGCCCGGGATATATTAACAATTCAAGCTTCATCAGTTGCATTGGAGAGCGCTTTTAGCCAATGAAGATTTCAAATTGGAGATCACAGACATTCGTTGATAGAAAAGGCAATGGAGACAGGAGTTTTATTCAGGGATTGGATTAGAGCAGAGAGAAAAACTTTGGAATACCAGAACGTTCTCAGAAAAAAGACAAAGCGTATCTCGATCAAATTTTGGGCGACGGAACAAGTGAAGAAGGGAGTCAAACAGGCAACGAAGAAAAAGATGAAGAAGAACAAGACGAAGATGATGAACCGGAACAACAACAACCAGTTCCTAAAGAAAATCCTACGGCTATCTTAAAAAAATTAGCCAATATTTTTAAAAGAATGTAATTTTTCACATTAGAATACACTACAATAAAATTGCTCAAAATCTTGGAATTCCATCACAAGTTCACAACTCTTGTCTTCTTATTTTTTTTAAAAAAATTATTCTTTGCATAAAAATACTACAATTAATTACTAGTTTCTAATTGATTCAAATTTCAAGGTTTGAATCTAATTTTAAACTTTGAAACTAAATCAAAGTTTGAAAAAATATTACAAGTTTTTTAATTCTAAGTTTGAACTTTGAAACAACTAAACATTTCAAATATATATATACAAAGTTTGTAATATTTTATTGTTACATTTTTAAAAACTTAAAATTATCCATCACTTTAAATGAAAGACAAATTAAAAAAAAAAATCGGCCGGACCGGTCCGGACCGAACCGGAAAAACCTGGCTACAGGTAGCCGGTGCCGATCACAGACCGGGTTGCATCATATAGGACCGGCGGGCCAGAACCGATAACACCGGTTTGGCCCGATCTTGAGACCTTCCGGTACCGGAACCGAAAAAAATTTCGGTCCGTGACAAACCGGACCACTGGCAGGTGATGGCGATGGAGAGGCGGGTAGGAGATAGAAGGAATAAAGAGAAAGGAGAAAAATACATTGCTCTCACGATCTCAAAAAAGGTGTAATATACACATTATGTTATGTCAGCAAATAGTGCGTAATAGGTATAATTTGGCTTGATTTCTGATATCCAATATGTGAATAGCCTTAGTTCTAATGCCTAAATAAATGAACTTTTTTCAACCATATTTTATTTTTGGAAAGTATGGTCTAAATGCCTGAGTTATCGGGAAAAAGTTAGTACCGAACCTCGAAAACGTAGGAAAATGCAGTAGCTCTACCACAGTGCTCTATTATTGAGCTACATCCGATTCTTTAATTTAAGACATTAAACACCATGTAATATGCTCTATTCTTTTCATGTATATGCCCAAAAAGAGAAAGTTTCTTAATGTATCTCGTCTTAAAATGTGCGATTAGCTTAATCTTTATCAATTATTTGCTAATACTAGCTTAAAATAAGTATAAAGATAAGTATTGTCTCAAATCTCAATATACCTAAAGTAGCAAGAAGAAGCCCCCCATCCGCCCACACCCCACCATAAATACTTCACTTATAATAGCAAGGTGTAAAAGCATCTTTCTAAAATATACTATAGGTGGGTGAGGCTTTATCATTTTTTAAACATGACAGAAACAACAAATATAGTAATTGTGTGCATGTTATGCCCTTTCTAAATCTATCCATAACATGGTCAATGACGCTATATCTCTTCATTTGTTTTTAATCCCTCATTTTGGAAAAAAGACAATATCTCACTTCTGACAGGTTGGTTATAAAATATGGCAAACGAAGGGCATATTCGTCCAAAAATCCAAAAATCAAAAAGAAAAAAGAAAATTTCTGTAGAGCTAAATAAACAAAGCCAAACACCCTACCACCCAACCCATATCCACCTCCATTGCTACTTTTACTCCCATTTCCCGCAAATGAAAGAAAGCTGACTTCTATTTGTTATAATCTTAGCCACTTCAAAAACCAAGCGAGACTTAGCCAGTTTTTCATATGCTTTTTTCTGGTTTTGGTGTGATCAGAAGACTTACCATTTTCTCCTTGTTAATCAGTCAAATTTTCGAAAAATGTCTCGCTCTCAAGTTCCTCACGGGCTCAAGGAAGAAGAATTCATAGAGCTGGAGCCATTGATTCTCAACTACCATACCTTTGACCATTTGCCAAACACTTGCACTTCACTGATAACGCAGCGTATTGAGGCACCGGCAAACGTCGTGTGGCCTTTTGTTCGGCGTTTCGACAACCCCCAGAAGTACAAGCATTTCATCAAAAGCTGCACAATGACAGGTAATCAGAGACGAATTTAAGACGGACTCGTCGGATTCAATTTAATTATTATTTTCAACTCAAATTATATATACGTATTGGAAAAAAAATGTCATACATACTATTGGAGTGTGCAAAAAGAATAGCTGAAAAACCGTGCAATCTCGGAATTTGGAAAAATCGTGCAATCTTGACCTACAATGAATAATATTATATCATATTAAGAGTATTTTTGACTGGTTTAACCTTACACATATTTGTTCTACTACCAATACCCTAGGGCCTTTGAAAGTTTGTTTTCACACATTGACCTCCCCCTACCCCAATTAATAGGAGTAATTTTTTTTAGATACTAATTCTGAACCTATTGACTTTAAATTGTGGATTCGTTGTGTAGGTGACGGTGGTGTTGGAAGCATGAGGGAAGTGTCCGTAGTGTCGGGAATCCCAGCATCGACAAGCACAGAGAGACTGGAGATTCTGGACGATGAGAAGCATATTCTGAGCTTCAGGGTGGTGGGTGGTGAGCATAGGCTGAATAATTATAGGTCTGTTACATCAGTGAATGAGTTCAAGAAAAATGAAAAAGCTTACACTATAGTATTGGAGTCGTACATTGTGGATATACCAGAAGGGAATACTGGGGAAGACACAAAAATGTTTACGGATACAGTGGTGAAATTGAACTTGCAGAAACTTGGGGTGGTAGCAATGACAGCACTGCATGAGCAGGAATGAGAGTGGTGGGCGGTGGTGGGCGGCGGTGATTAATGGCGGTATCTTTTATATTTTAATTTTCTGCTTCTTCAATTTTTCATTCAAAAATAATAGAAGGAAGAAAATCTCTCTTTCAATTTGAAAACTATTTCTTAGTGGTTAGCATCGTTTTTCTTGCAAGTTGGAAATTAAATTAGTTTGTATATTTTTTTTAAAGTTTATTTCTCTTTGTTTTGGCGACTGTTACATTATTACTTCTTGTTTGCCAACTATGAGTATCAATTTCTTTTCTTTAATGATGAATTATTATTGGCTCGTTGGCTTCATTCTCAGTATTCTCTCTCAAGTTGCTAGTTAGTTAGTTGTAATTTGTTCTGTGTACTTCGGTGGAGTTGGTTAATCCATGATAAGTATCGCATTAGAATACTACATGTCCAAATTATGTAATGGTTTCTCTAATTTCAGAGTCAAATTTTTTAATTTTTTTTAAAATTTTAGTTTTTTAAAATAAATTTTATATATTATTTAAAAGCTACAAAAAAGTAATATAAATTATAATATTAATAACTCCAAATATTTTAAAAGGCATATACAAGTATTATGGCAAGAAAAAAACTCCTTTAATTTTAAAATTCGAACTGCATCACATAAATTGGAACAGAAAAAAAGCATATTTATATTTGGACAAAGTCCTCATTGAGAATGATTTAAGCAGCTCGATCTAAGTACCAGAAAGGGTATTAGATGGGTTAACGAAAATCAGAGTACCAGAAAGAGTGACATATGGGTGGTTCAAATAAGAAATTCTTTTAATATTAAATTGTTCTTGAGATTACCATCTTTGTTATGTGATAACTGAGAATTCAGTTGTAGCGCATGGTAGAATTACTATCAAAAAAATTTGAGATCAGATGCAAAGGGTTTGATTTTCACTCTTAAAAAATGTCAAGTAATTTACCACCAGTTAGCTAATGTTTTGTCATTTAATTTATAAGCTATATATACAAACAACATAATTTTTTTATATCATCTGTGCAATATAAGTACTAGTTATAGAAGATTAGTTTTTTATTTTCTAGGTTACCATAGTTGTATCAAAAATTTGGAGATTCAAATCCAAGAATCATTTATGCATTCTAAGTCAATAGTTAATGGTTCCGATTTTCAGAAATTTGAATTTTGGATTTTGCGATTGAAAATTCACATTTGATTTTTCAATAGAAAGGTAAGAGAAAGCTTTGAATATTATGAATTTGGAGATAGACTCAATCGAAATTGAAAGAATGAATCAAAAGGGAAGAAGGATTAGGATTTCTTTGACTTTTAGGAAAAATTAAGGAAAATAGCTTGTATGTGAACTTAATAGTATACAAGTTTCTTTTAGTATCAATGTGGAGAACATAAACTCAAAGGAGTATCTTATTTTCCTACGGCTTTTGTTACACTTCGTACCACAATTCAGATAATCTATTTTTCTGGAATTATGTACGTTAATATGTACGCATCTATTGGTTCTTACATTTCGATTATTTTTTAAAACATATCTTATGAAACAATTGTACACAAGTGCATGACCCATAAGAATTAACAACTGGCTATGCGTATGTTAAAAGCCAAATATATATTTATTTGAAAGAACTGGTTGTGCGTATGAAATAACGAGATCGAACTTGATGCGTTGACTAGTAATCTGCCAATTGACTCCTGATAATATTTTCATTAGTGTATAATTCTCCTTTGGTCAGCTTTAGTTTTAAAGAAACATTTCTGTTCTTTTAATGAAAAAATAGAAACGAAAGTTTGTTTTTTCTTACTATAAATGAAAGAGTGGAAACAACTTTATGCACAAAAGTAAGTCCTACCTAAGCTTATTAATTAATTAATAAGCTATATGGTTTGTGGGGTGTTACATGTTGTCCCCACTTTATATGAATGAAAAGGCAAATGCCTTATCAATATTTTGTGCGCTCCATATATAAAGGGAAAGTGTTGAATTTATAGCAGATAGAGAAATTGTTAAGAGGTCTTATTTTAGTATTGAATTTATTATACAATAACAAAATATTTAGTATTGAATTTATTATATTTTTTAAAATTAATTATGAGCTCAAACCTATTATTTATTGTAATTTTATACGTAAATTTATTTTCTGCATAAATTATTGTATTTAAATGAATCGAAAACCGCAATGTTGCATCCGCTTCTAATGAATTATTGGACTTATAAAAGCGAGTTGGTGGAAATGACCTTTTCCTTGTGTCCTCTTGAAAATCTTATTGTCAAAATCTAAAAATTTCAAAGACAACGATAGCTAAGGATAGATATACCTTGGGAGACTTGTGACTTACTTTATGTTAAGGAACTTGTGACATTAAGTTGCCTTTAGCCACTTATTTCTTCACTTTTGATTTCATATTTGAGGTTCGCGTTTGGCATCATTATTAACAGCCGTCTCGAGAATCTTGTCCACTCATAGCTAGATTAATGATTAATGTTGGTGCTATACAAGTTTACTTTTTGGATGTAATTAATACACCTTTAATTGGAGACACAACTTATACACACCGATATATATAATCTCTCATTTTCGTTATGTGGACTTGCAATTAAACAACCTTTGCTTTATTTTGTGTTGATCTCACGCCAAATACCCTAACTAATTGTACTATTAAATTTAACTATTCTTTCATTCCAAAGGAATTCAATTGAATGAGGCGGTCAAGTGAAAAGGAATTATATATCATATAGAAAGGATAGTAAGATATCTAATTGTTTTTGCATTCTACTTTTCTACGTAGGTTGTTCAGTTCAAACCGTGAACAATAAGATAAAAGCTGAACTTTCCTTTTTCCATGATGAAATTTTACTTTTCTTCAAATTACTAACAGAATTATTTCAGAAGTTTATCTGATTTTTTAATTTTCTTTTTGGTTTCTAAAAAGTGATTAAAATAGGAGATAATGGATCATGTATGAATTTAGGAGGAATATATATGGATGCCCTTGGTGTGAGAAAATAGCTAGTTTCCATTTATTAAAGAGAAATCATTAGGATTTACTATCCTACATATCAAGGGTGGAGCTAGCCTTGCTACTGTGGATTGAGCCACGGTAGTTTTGATACAAATCATGTATTTGTATTAAGAATCCCATTGAATACGTATAAATCATTAATATTAAATTTAGTAACTTAAAAGAATTAGAATTCCAAACTCATAAACTACAAATTCTAACCCTGCCTCTGCTGTATAGTTCTGGGTCCTCAATTAACCGAATGCAGTATATTTCTAACTATCAATAAGATTGTGGTGGACTAGTAAGAACTCTTTCAGTCTTTATCAGAAATTTTATATTCGAGCCGTGTGTGTGCAATCGACCTTAATTGTTAAGGAGCACTTTAATTTCGCGACTTTTATAATACGAATTTAAATTTATTTGATTTTCAATATGAGTATCGAACACGACGAGAAACTATGCTCTTGTTTGGAGCCGAAATTTCTGAGTAGCGCCAATCCTGATTTTTGGTCAACTGGAACTACAAAAGTACAGCTTGAATCTTTAGACTATATCAAAGACTTCAAATCTTATAGTAAACCTAGGATTGTGCAACTCCATTTTGTAATTAATAGCTTAGTCAACTTCCATTTTCTGTAATTAGTATTTTCTTGTTCACTTTTAATTATTTACTTTCGATTTAATATTTTTTTTTAAAAAGAAAATGAATATTTTGTAATTTGAGAAATTAGTAATTAATAATAAAGGTAAAATATGAATAAAAGATTATTTTTCTCTTAATTTTCTAAAATGAACAAGTAAAAGTAAAAATATAATTTTAATATAATGAACAATTAAAAGTAAACAAGGGAGTAAAATAAATCTAGATCTTTACATATAGTATTGACTTTTTACTTCTCGATTTTCGATAGGTTGAAGGTGAGGCTTTTCCATTTAGGGAAAGAACGCAATTTCCTTTTATAATCTTCTTACCAGCTAAGCAACATCAATGATTAACGATAAGCTCAAACCCAAAGGTCAAAACCACCAGGCTTTTAATGAGGACAGCAAGAGTCAACTTATTGGAATCATACCAACGTCAAGTGGCTATTAAAATACTGCTATCTTGGAAGAATAATTCCCGTCTAGTTGTACTAAAATATGACCTTATGAATATTGTAAGTTCTAACAAGTAGGGGCACATTTTTTGTGTTTGTTTATCTGTATTTTTGAGCTCTCGAATAAGTTTTTCAGTTTTATGAGTCGACGGTGTAATTTCTATTGTACATACTAAGATATATATATATATATATATATATATATATATATATATATATATATGTGTGTATGTGTGTGTGTGTGTGTGATAATTAGTATCAATTTGATAGATAAAAAAGTAATTAACATATAATAACATATTAAATTTTAATGATAGTATGAATTGTTTACACTTTTAATGTGTATAATTTGAATTTATGGATTAATAACTATGCCTGTTTAATTGTTCCTGCTCCTCTGTGTGGAATTAGTGACTAATTGGCTATTATATATCACCTAACAATATTAAAACGACAAAGTTGTAACTAAATTTAAAATAAAATAAAAGGGCTTCAAAAAGTACAAAAGAGTCAATTTGACCGTTGGTCCAGCGGTTAGCTTATCTTTACCGCCTGTCCTAACTAGTCCAAGCTCGGTGTTTTGGACAGGACGTGGCCCAGGACCGATTCATTATTGTTCCTTATTTTGGGTCAGTTATGGGCCTCTTTCCTGGGCAGTTCCCATTTTGAAAAATTAACCTAAATAACCGTTTACTCAATCGCTTAAATTATAAATAACCTGAAGATGTAATATATATGTAAATATAATTCATATATACAATATATAAAAATATATATTATTAATGTATAATTCACGTATTTGACTATTTGCGTTTAAATCCGATTTGTTTTTCACCAACGTCATACCTTTTGGGTTTTTATTTAGTACAACAGAAGAAAAGAGAGATACTCATGTTGAATATTGAGATGGATATTGGGGTTTTTTTGCATCTATACCCGGTTTTGAGGTTATAATTGAACCTATACCCACTTTGCAAAAACGTTTGCAAGCCTACTCACTTTACGATCAACTTTAGACTTATCGAGTCTAAAGTTAAAAAAAATTGGTCTGAAGTAAAAAAATTACACTTCGAATGCACTTAAGGCCAAACAGGTTTGTAGTGCAACCAATGGTTTCATGCACTTAATGCCAATAAGTCTGAAGTGAAAAATGCACTTCAAATGTATTTAAGGCCAAACAGGTCTGAAGTGCAACCAATGATTTTATACACTTAAAATCAATAAGTCTCAAGTGAAAAATTGCATTTCAGATACTTAAGGCCAAATAGTCTGAAGTGCAACAAACATTTTCCTACACTTAAGGCCAATAAGTCTGAAGTGAAAAATTGCACTTCAGATGCACTTAAGGCCAAAATGTCTCAGGCCTGAAGTGCAAATTGCCCAAAAACAGAAATTTGTTCTTCGAATTTTAACAATGCAATATACGATTTAATACCTAAATCTACTCCAAATAAGCTCAAATTTGAAACATAACCTCCAAATATCATCAGAACAAACCCCAATCATCAATTTGTCAAAACAACAATAAATCTAACGAACCCATTTTGCAATTAAGAAAAAGAAAAAGAAAAAGAAGAAACCCTAAGCAATAGTAAAAAAAATAAAACGCCACAACAGCTCATCACTACAAAACATCATAAACTATCTTAAAATATTTTCACAAACACCATATAAAATCACTATTACCTGAAGAAAAAGGCCTGAAGTTGTTTAAACTATGGGTACAAGTTTAAAAAAAAAATTAAAAAATAGATACAGGTTAAATAGGGGCGACCACATAGGATGCCCGTGCAATGTTTTGTGGATATTGCCCACAACTACAGACTACAAACATTAAGTATTTCCATCACTCTAAAGCCCGGGCCTTGGTTACCTGATCCATTAACGTATGACGCTGATAGAAATGTAGAAATGACATCAGATAGCCACTTTAAAGGGTTGTTATTTAGGAATCAGTCAGTGCTTCTTGAATTTTAGTTTTTCGGTTTAATTTTCAAGATAAAAATATCCTGAGTTGTTCTGAAGTTAAGATTTTTTAGTTGAAAATTTCAGGACAAAATAAACATGGCTAATCTCAAAAGAGCATCCCTGAGAATGGCTATATGTGCACTTGCCCCGATGGAAATCCTAGTTGTTTTTATTTTCTTTTCAACTCAATGCATAACATTTCAAACTTTAATGCAAAAAAAAAATAATTTAAAATATATTACGTGAAATATCACAAACCAATATGTCAACATGGAGAATAACTGTGACGACCCGGCCAGTCGTCTCATGAGTAACCGCTCCGTTTTTCCCATTTTTCCGCCTCATTATACCTTGTTATCCATGTTTTATGTGCCCGAGTTGAGTAGTTTGCGTTCAGAGTGAGTTTGGCAAGAAATGAGACACTTAGTCTCTTTTAAGAAGGTTTAAGTTGTAAAAGTCAACCGGATGTTGACTTATGAGTTAGAGGGCTCGGATGCGAGTTCCGCTGGTTTGGTTAGTTTTGGGAGGTGATTTATGACTTAGGAATGTGATCGGAATTGGTTTTTGAGGTCCCGAGTAGAACTAAGCTTGAATTGGTGAAGTTAGAATTTTGGCGATTTCCCGTTGTTAGGCGAGATTTTGATCGGAGGGTCGGAATGGAATTCCGACAGTTGCTGTAACTTCGTTATGTCATTTGGGATGTGTGTGCGAAATTTCATGTCATTCGGACATAGTTTGATTGGGTTTTTATTTAAAAGAGTAACTTAGAAGATTTTGGAATTCTTAGGCTTGAATCCGATGTGAATTTGGTGTTGAGAGGTTATTTTGAACGTTCTGAAGGTTGGAACAAGTTTGAATAGTGTAATGGGATATGTTGGCATTTTTGGCTAAGGTCCCAGAAGCCTCGGGTGAGTTCTGAGTGATTAAACAGACAAATTCATTGTTGAAAAAAGTTGCAGAAAACCAGAGTCGAGAATGCGGTCGCATTTCTCAAATGCGGACCGCATATCCCACAATGAGATAGCAAACCCAGGCAGATTTCTGGGCAAAAATTCATGTCAAGAATGCGGTCAGGAATGCGGTCGCATTTCCACAATGCGGACCGCATATCCACCACACTGAGACCGCAGACCAATACAGATTTCTGGACAAAAATCAATGTCGAAAATGGGTCAAAAATGCGGTCGCATTCTTGACATGCGGACCGCAAACCATACCTCACATTGAACTGCGATGAAGGCTAGGGTTACAATCTGCGATGGTCGCCCCCAAAATGCGGACCGCATATCTGTTATGCAACAGATATGCGATCGCATTTTAAACCCGACTGGTGCGTTTTGTCTCGATTTTTTACCCTTTTATAAATAGAAACCAGTGCCCATTTGCCATGCAAAAACCCACTGTCGTTACCCACGAAGAGAAACACCTCCAAACACCATAAATCACAGCAAATCAACCTCAAAACTATATCCAAAGGGGACTTTCTTGGACAAATTCTTAAAGGAAGGAGTTTTGGCCATCTTGAACATAAGTGGAGCCAAAGAACTCGGATTTAAGCGAATTTTGGGGCAATTCTTGGAGGATTTTCAAGGGAAATATCGGGGTAAGTGTTCTTAGCTCAACTTTAGTCAAATTACTCCAGTAAATCGTTATATTTAGCACTTAATTGGTGATTAAGTTGGAAAATCTGTGAAAAACCCTTAAGCTTAGATTTTAAGACTTGGAGGTCGAACCGATGTTGGAATTCGATAAATTCTGTATGGTTGAACTCATGGGGAGATAAGGAAGCCATTGAGGTGAAAATTTCTGAATTTTGAGAAGTGGGCCCGTGGCTCGGGTTTTGCTAATTTCGGGATTTCTTGGTATTTTCGGTTGTTTTCGCTTGGGCTTTGTTCCCTCAACGTATTGTGACGTATTTGTTCTGAATTTGGATTGATTCGACGCACGTGGAGGCCAATTTGAAGGGCAAAGGCGTCGCGGGCTAAGGCTTTAGCCGGTTTGAGGTGAGTAATGATTTTAAATGATGTTCTGAGGGTTAGAAACCCCGGATTGCACAGCGTAGTGCTATATTGAGGTTAGGCACGCGCTCGATGATGAGCGTGGGGAGGTCGTTTACTACTGAGGATTGTGACTTGGTCCATCTCGAATGACGATTTTACTACTCATTTGATTGGAACTTATTTGTTATCATCATGATTTGGGCTGATTGCGATGTTTGGGCTTCGTGCCAGATTATTTGAACCCTTCGGGGATTTTTATCACTGTTTCCTCACTATTTTGACTTATTACTTGAACTCAGTCATGCTGTTTTCCACTATTTTACAACTCAGCCACTTTTACTCAGTTTTGAGATTTAAACAATATTTTTATGATGTTTTTAGGCTGAGAACTACTGTTTTACTATGCCCGAGGGGCATGTGATGATTTTCTGACTGAGTTCGGCTGAGGGCCAAATGTGAGGTTTTACTGAGTGATATGAGGCCGAGGGCCTGAGATACTTTATGTGCCACGAGGTGGCTTGTGACTGATATGAGGCCGAGGCCTGAGATACTATATATACGCCACGAGGTGGTTTGATTGATATGAGGCCAAGGGCCTATATTTATGCCACAAGGTGTCTTGATATTGCGCTTGGGCCGTAAGGAGCCCCTCCCGAAGTCTGTACACCCCCCAGTGAGCGCAGGGTACCCATTGTGATGTGATATGCCCGAGGGGCTGATGTTGTACTATGTGATATGCCCGAGGGGCTGATGTTGTACTATGTGATATGCCCGAGGGGCTGATATTGTACCATGTGATATGCCCGAGGGGCTGATGTTGTACCATGTGATATGCCCGAGGGGCTGATGTTGTACTATGTGGTATGCCCGAGGGGCTGATGTTGTACCATGTGATATTGAGCCCGAGGGGCGTGTTTTAAATGATATTGAGCCCGAGGGGGGATTTTCTATCTTTCTTTTACTTCACATGTTTTTACTTGCTGAAAGGAGATTTTACTTGAATTTCTTACTGATTTACTGTTTGCGAAAGATGTTTTAAATGCTTCATTATGGAATACCTTGTGCTTTGTGTGTTTTCTTGCTTTCAGTCGTTATTTATGCTTATTACTCACTGAGTTGGAAGTACTCATATTACTCCCTACACCATGTGTGCAGATTCAGGCGTTGTTGGTTCCGCCCCGGAGTATTGATTTCTCCTGTCCAGGCGGTGATTCAGAGACTACGAGGTAGCTGTTGGCGTCCGCAGCCCCGTATCTCTATTATCTTGCTATTTCCACTTATCGAACAATTGTGCCAAATGTTGTGTGTGTGTGTGTATATATATATATGTATATATATATATATATATATATATATATATATATATATATATATATATATATATATA